>NW_010581584.1:97875-246039 GCF_000705375.1 Tinamus guttatus
TCTCATTCTTTTGAAGTGGACTTCTAGGGCTCGTGGATGCCCACATTAATTTAAAAAGGTGAATTGAAAAAGTCATGACATGAGAAGGTGAAATAAAATGAACTTCCTCTCTTGCAATTTGTTGTTTTTCAAAACTTCAAGATACTGCAAAGCATGACAGAAGTTCATTTATACTTTGCAATATGACAATCTGCACTTCAATACTGAAAATAAACATTTTTTAAAGTCCTTGAATCAGGCACAGCTATGGAGAGCATAATCTGCTTCTAATCTGGGTATCACACAGATCTTGAAAGCAAGGAAATATCAAGTAATTACTGGCTTACAACTTCTGCTATTTTATTCTGCAACATGAGAGCATGACAGGTTTTTACAGATTTGTAATTTCACCTAACTCCCAAAGAAGGACAAGTGTTTGGAATGCTAACCAACGTAGACACTACAAGTTCTTCTAGTATTATTATAATATATAATAATATATAAATTTTTATAAATACATATATTTAAAAAATATTAATATTTAATTTTTTAAATTTCCTTATTTAAATGTTATAGGTAAGAAACTAGCATATCAGAGGCAAAAGAGTAAAGTGGGGGAAAACACCCAAACATACAATAAGAGAAGTGTAAATTACACAAGATGTGGATGAAGGCAAGAGAAAAATCAAGTGAAAAGTCTACTTTGCATTGTTTCCATTTTACTTAAATGTGCATCTTTTTCAGTTAGTGATCTATTGGCTACTTACAAGAAAGAACGAACTCTAGTTTCAGACAGAAAAGTCATATATACTTGATAGATTTATGTGGTAAGATGGCTGCCATATTTAAAAGTGTCAGATCGGCATTTCCAATAATTCTCCCATTTCATTGTTTCCAGGAAGTATTAGCCTCTGAGCTCATTATTTAGATATTCCAGGGGCAGAATAAATGACTACTATCCTTTAGTCTGAAATACCGACAATGAACATAAAAATTCACTCAAAATTTCCTGTATGAGGCCTGGAGTTTCTTGGTAACAATATGTTTCTGTTTACTTGAAGACTTGAAATAGGGGGCAAGCCTCTTGCCGCCGCACGTGCCTCTCTGCGCCGGCGGGGAGCTCGGCCTGCAGCACGGCCGGGCCGGAGGGGGACGCAGGCACAACCCGCCTCTCCCGGCACGCGGAAGCTCCCCGCCGCTGGCCAGGCTGCCTGTCCTCCAGCCGGCTCCTCCATCCACCTCGCGGCTTTGGGCATTGCCCTGGAGCGGGAATGGAGCGGAGGGTTCCCTACCACACGCACCACTTCCAGCTAAAATATTCCTCCTTGTTACTGAAGTCCTGGAAAAGCCCTCATGCTTCTATTGAACCGGCCCCTCATCAGTATCTATAGCTGTCCTTGACCAAGAACAAATAAAAACCAGATATGAGAACATACGGAAAAGAAATATTTGAACTTTTACATATGTCATTAAAAACAAACAAATGAAAAAGTCCCTATCAAGTCCAAATACGAGGTGTTTATTACAGCCTGGAAGTTTCGCATGCAGAGCTTTACTAGAATGAATCCCACATACTAAGCACCTTAGTAGAAAGAAGACCCAGAGCTGCAGATGGATTTTGGTGCATCCTCGTATCTTTTCTTGAAGTTTTAAATCAACCTAAGTACTTCAGACACTATTTTTTTTCTGAGTTTCAAAATCTTAATATGTTTATTTCAGTTCAAAACCTTTCTTTATAGACAAAGCTGCTAAGTAATTTCTTGTCCACTTACATTGTTTGCTGGAAAAAAAAAACATTTAAAGGGATAATTCTGTCCCTAAAAGAGTTTCTTCTAAAACTTTGAAATACTGGCTTGCTAACAGAATATACTGTAGCACAGGACACTATGCACTAGGGCTAGGGATGTTCCTATTTGTATGTCTAATCATTTTAGGATCCCACCATGTGATATATATTAAGACAAAGGGAAGCCCTCAGAAAAAAAAAATTAATAAATTGCTTTACATGGTCTTTTCAATCTACCTTCTTAATTTAGCCTGCTTCTAGTTGTTTATTTCCCTTTCTAAAAGGAACTATTTTTTCCCAATAGTTTCTCATCTGAAAGTCTCTCCAAGTTCTTTCCAAGTTCTAGCTTTTCAAATGTTTCTCATTTTTAGGTGTTTTTTTTTTTTTGGGACGTTTGTACATAGTACATCCCTGCTTAAGTTTAATCACTGGCACTTTATCAGTTCCTTCAGTAGTAACAGAGAAATGCGGAAATGCTCTAAGAACAGGGAGCAAACACCAAAGAATCATACACCAAAGGAAGGGCTAATTCTGGCTCATTTAGCCCTCCTCTCCAGTATCACAGTGGTGCTGAATGGGAGATTACTTCAGATGCAAAACCAAGCAGCCAACTAACCAACCAAAAAATCCTGCAAACCCTCAAGATTTGCGTGCAGGGACAATTCTTATTTTCAGTAGTTTATTGAAACACCAGGTTTCTTCTCCATTCTTCAGAAAGAAGGCAAATAGTTGGTGTGTCACCAAAGGAAATGAGTGCACTTGGCTGAAGACTCCAGATTTAATTGCAATCCTGACCCAAACACACTGGGTTAAGCATTCATCCTGAAACCAAATACAGGAAGAAGAGGGGAAAAGATTTCCAAAGCCATTTTATTACTCAACCCAGACACCTAACGTGAGCAGAGTGACCTAATCTCACAGTGATATTACTTTTACTTTGGGCAGCAACCACATCTCAACCTTTCTCATCTAGACATAAAACTCTTGAGCCAAAGATGCAATTACATTCCCAAATCCTCCCCATGTTCGGTTTAATTCTATTTTCCCAATTCACCCTCCTCTTCCAATAAACCCGTCCAAACTAAGTATAGTTAGCACTTACCCCAACCCTAACTGCAATGCAAATTAAAGGAGTTAACACTGGCCTAGGTCACAAATCTCTGCTGTTAGTGGGCTAAAGGCTCATTTGTCATCACGGGGGGTCTATGCCTCAGCTCAAGGTACCCACTGTACCTGGCAGATCAGGTATCAGGCCAGAGCAAACCATGCACAAACAAGAAGCCAAGTTGGAGGGCAAGAACAAGGCTCATCCTTTCCTGCAGAGGTATACTATATGAAAAAGAACCATCTCTTTTTAACTAAAAACAAACTGTTTATCTTTACTCTCTCGATGAAAACAAAAGTCTGGGGAAAATCTGATGACTTACATAATAGATTTGGGGATAGAATATCTTATAAACAGGGTTACTTTTAAAGTAAGCACACTAAACACGTTGCCATTAGAATGCAGTATTGGCACATGTGGGGCCTTCCAGATGCCTGGAGTCTGGACATGGTCTCACATGCGGACAGCGTTGGGAAGCACCCAGAGCAGATACCAGGACATTGCTCTGCTTTTCTAGGCGTCCTGAAGACTGACATACACAAGATTGCATAGTTGACGTCCATAGTATAAAAAATCGGAAATAGAATACAAATCTAGACTACGTTAAATCCCAGGATCCATATGCTTTACATTAATTCTGTAAAACATGAAGCCCAAACTAGATAAAGACAGCCTTAAACTAATTATTCATTCACGTTTCTTTTAGATTTCACTTATCAAAGGATCAGCAGCTCACAGAAATGCTAAAAAGTTGAGTAATCAGCTGATAAACTGGTAAGCACTCAGAGCATGTCCCGTATATTCCAACTTGAAATATATCTTCCTGAAACAGAGAGCAAAGACAAGTTCAGTACTGTCAAACTTTCTCATGGGATGAGCAGCCTATCTAAATTCAGAAGCACTTCTCTGCTAAATAAGGATGAGAGTAAAGCCCAAAACGACTGTATGAAACACTTAGTCCTTGAAAACATTTTACAAAGCAGCTAGCAGACCATTTTTACCCAGTGTGTACAGTTATAAGCCAAAAAAACCTAACCCTCCAGCATGCAGCTTAACATCTCTAGGGATCGGCACAAAATCTGGAGCACAGTTTGCTGATAACAAGTTGTAAGGAAATGTAGCATGAAAAAGAAGAGTTCTTAAAAGGCCACATAGAACAAAGGAAGCAAGGGAACCTCCTTCCCTCCTTCCTTATGCCATCTTCCAAAAGGCATAAACGGTGCTGATTACTTCATCCTCTACTCTCACTGTCTACATGGGTTAAAGCTAGCAGTAACACCAGTTCTAATCTTAAAGGCCCTCAGAGAGGCATAAAATTCAGCTGTTTGAAAAATCAGGCTGTAAAAGCACATGTGTGCAGCCAACAACATCACACGGCTGGAAAACAATCAGAACTCCAAGAAAAAGCAAGTGAACAAATCCACAGAAAGTTGCTTGAGTTGTGATGCACCAAGAACACTCCAAAGGTTCCCTGCCAGTCCCAAAGCTGTTCAGGACAGTAACCTCACATTTGCATGGGTCATGTCTTAAACCACTTTCAGCAAATGTTTCGGGGAAGACTTCCTCACAATGAGCTATTTCTCACCGAGTAAAACACTTCATTTTGATATATAGCTCCTCACACACACTTACATTCATTTAAATGAGTAATGGTACTCACCAATTATTCTTCTAGTGTAGTAGCATTATAGCTTTGATGTTCAGTTGGTAGCACAATCAGTTCAGAACTGACCTCTCTTTTTGCAAAAAGAAACAAATCTTAAAAAATATTGAACCTGGTGATATCTCTTGTAGGAAAGAATGCATGACTTATTAGGCAACATCATGCCTACACTTAGAAAAGGCAGAGTTTGATTTTTCAAGGCATCTGAAGGACAACATATTCCCATATCACATATCCTTGGATTCTCCAGAGTTCCCACCATTTCCAGAAGTTGAAAAGCTTTCCTACCAGCAGACCCACTGCTCTGATGGATAGGGCCCAACTGGCAGTGATGGCACTTTGCCCAAGTGACTCTACCATGACTGCTGATAATTTCCTCAGAAATGATCAGTAGCAGCAAGACAAGCGAATAACAACCGATGCGCTGGTGTTGGGACAGTTCTGGATTACAACCATGCTTCCATAGGAAAGAAAATGCTCTCCACATTCAAAATTCCTATGTTATGAAGAAAAATGCAGTGCAAATATATAATTCCATATGCAGCCTTCATGCCATTCCCTGCCAAGGCAGTTTGGCAAGCAGCAGAGCTATTCCAAAGGAAAGCACACACGGCCTCCTCAGCCGAGGCTCCTTCACATTCCTGCGGCGACACCACCGAGCCCTCTTGCACACAGAGGTTTCAAAAGACAGACCCAAGCAGAGAAAACAATATCCCTACCAATGCTTGGTTTCACCTTCACACGACAGCTGTACTGCTGGAGGAGCCTGTAGCTACACGAGCACAGAAGGGCCCACACAGCTTTTGAGTTGATGGTTCTTGGCCTGCTTCAGTAAAAAAGGCTGCTTCTCTTTAACAGTAAAACCAAATACAACTTTCCAGGAAGACACACTCCCACCATATTTAAAATGAGGAAATCTGCTGATGCCACCAACTCATTTTGGAGGAAAAAATATATTTAAAAAAGCAAAAAAATACAGAATTAGATACATAAGGAACCATCCCACATAAGAAAACAGATTTCAACTACATTTTTTTTAATTTAAAATAAACAGGCACACCAGAGGGGAAATGGGGACTGCCCAAGATATGGCAGAAAAACTAACATTCAAAAACCTCTTTCCCAACAAATGCCTTCTCTAACCATATGTATATGAGTAGTTTAGCACATTGTTTTCATTGGAAGGATATACAGATTTTTTAATCCAAAAGAGAGTCAACATATCATGCTTAATTTAATATTTCTCCTACAGATTGAAAACCAACAGGAGAGTTTGGCTGCATCTTACACAAAGGGGACAAGTATTGTCACAACTACGGGTTGTGCAAGTTGAGAAACTGAAGCCAATCCACACACACAGAACCACAGAATGGTGGAGGTTGGAAGGGATGTCTAGAGATGACCTAGTCCAACCTCCTGCTCCAGCAGGGACACCCAGAGCTCGTGGCACAGGGTGGCAGTCAGGCAGTTTTGGAAGATCTGCAGAGAAGGAGACTCCACAGCCTCTCTGGGCAGCCTGTTCCAGGGCTCTGTCACCCTCACAGGAAAGAAGATCCTCCTCTCATGGAGACAGAGCTTCCTGTGTTTCTATTTGCACCCATTACACCTTGTCCTGTCCCTGGCCACCACCGAGAAGAGTTTGGCCCCATCCTCTCTACATTCTCCCATCAGGTGTTGGTATATGTTGGTAAGTTCCGCTCTCAAACTCATCAGTGTGATTCCTAAAGAATGGGAAGACACAAAACACACCGAGCTGCTGTGCTGTAACGGCTGCCAGTAGTTTATCCAAGACGAACAGCGTTGACTACAGAGCAGTTCAGAGGTACAACTTACTGCAGTTTCGTTTTTATTTCAGTTTTAATAAGGTCCAAGAGAATATTTTCAAAGATCAGACTTCTGAACATATAACATACTGGATCAGCCTTGGCCATAATTTTTATGGTAGGTGTCTAAGTGACAGATTCACAAAAAAAAAAATCTAGGACGGAAAGTTATTTTCTTTTCAATTTTCTGGATCTCCTATTTCCAAGTTCAGAAATACAAATGAAATTATGTTATAGAAACACCATCATTTACTCTTATCACAAAATTAACTTAGAATTTAACAAAATTGTTAATGAATATTATTTGCCACACAAGACGCGGTAGATGATGCATGTGATTCTAGCGTTTTGCTATAAATTCAAGCAAGCCTTAGTGTCTCCCTCAGTTAAGATGGCTATTATTATTCATATCAACCACATAATGCTTAATCAAAATTCTTGAAAATAGTCTTACAGTCCCCCTTTTATAGATCAGAAGTTGACCAGATAATCTTTTCTTTCATATTTACAAATCTAATTAAGTCAAGCTTTTAAAAATATTCAGGATTTTTTTCTGAGAGAAAAAGCTATCTGGTATTAATTCTACTTTATTCTCATAACTGATCTCACGGATCTCTTTTCAACTTCAAATACACACTCATCAAGCTCGCCCTGGCAAGCTTCCACAGTGCTTAACATTCTGCACAGAGCTCCGCTCGCTGCTGGTCAGAACATCTGCTACTTGCTCCTATCAGTCACGAGAGATGTGAAGGAAAAAAAGCCGAAATCATAAAGCAAAGACCTTCTTCAGCCTGTTTAAAGAAAGTAGGGATGATCTACCCACCGCTCATGTGTCTTGATGTAAACCACTCCAGACACAGCCTCCAAATACAAATGTTACAGGATTTGATTCCCCTTATCAGCGCGGTGAAACTGCTCCTTACACATCCCTTAGAGGGATTCAGCACTGCCCCTCGTTTTGCTGAGGCGCTTTCCCAAAGCTGCCCCTTCTCCAGGCCTGAGCACACGGCAGCGAGCAGCTCCTCTCCGGCTCTGCCCCCTGCTCCGCCGCAGGGCGCCTTGCTCACGAATTCCAAGGGAACTTGTGAGCGCAGCTGCACGGCTACCTGCAATGCGCCAAGGACGTCACTAGAGCTGCCGTCTTCTGCCGTGCTGTGACTAGGCCTCATGCATTCTGGCAACCTTCATGATCTTAAGGTGCCCTCTGAGGGAGCTGCTTTACTTCTACAAGGGCCTTCTCCAGCCAGGGGAAAAGGGCTAGTGTAAGTCTGTAGAGCTCGCTTGCAGTACTGGCCATACAGCTGGATATCCTGGACAAACACACAAAAGCCTTCCGCTCTTTCAGGCCAACATTTCCAGGAAGAAAAAAAAAAAAAAGGATATATTTTATAGCAAAGAAATGAAGCTTGAACATATGGTTGCCATAACCAGTGCAGTGTTAAGTTGAGAGAGAAGGACTGAAAGGATAGAGAAGTCCATGCAATTTCTTTTCATGAAGACACACCCATAGACACCACATAAACCAACCCAAATATCAGAGGTATTAGCAGTCTAATGAAAAGGAGCAAGGGAATGTGCCTTGCTAATCTTCTAGCCAGCATAATACCTTCCCGTGGCAAGAAGACTGGAAGCTAGTGGCAATAACAACAGAACAAATTAGCTTTACTGGACTGGAAAGTTTATGATTAGCATGGGAGGTCTGAAGCCTGTTGATCACAAAAAATAACATTTCACTTTGATGCATGTCTGTCAACTCTCAATACATTAAAATGTTTTCCTTTTTAAGCGTGCTTTTCAGCTGCTGTGTCTGGCCACCACCTGATCTACAAGGAAAGATCCTTAGGCTGTGTAATGCACTGCTTGTCTGAGCAGCATTGCATGAGAGATAGCAGTAAATCCTGAACCTTGTGTGCGTCTACGGGCGTAAAAAGACTTCAATTTTTTTTTTTAAAAAAAAAAAACCACAACTCATTTTTGGAAAAACAGTATTAAAATAAAAAGCAGCAGTCTGCAATGAAACTACCGAATGTTAATCATAAATTTTCCAGCAAACATATTAAAAATAATTTTTGTACCATCAGATATACAGCATCTTATATATTCTCTGGGCAATAAAAATGTAATTAGACACAGCAATCAGACTGGATGATGCAGTATTCTTGTTGTGCTTTAGTATTTGTGATAAAATGTTACTTTATATAAGCCAACTCTGTATGGGTGGGTATCTTCAATATTTTCCAGCCAAACAGTTCTTCACACATATGCCAACTCAGTCTCTGACTTAAAATCTGGATTTACTTCCCTAAATAAGGAAACACATGCCTTGAGAATGAGCCAGAGAGACATGTAGGTAATGTAGGTGTTAGTCATTTACAGCCTCCCGTTTTGCTGTTGTAAATCTCTCCCTGTTTCTTACTCATCCTGCAGTTTGAGAAGGGTTGACCATGGTCCTGTCAGAGGACTTGGAAAACTTGCTTTCAGGTCCTAGCCCTAGCACAGTCCTTATAAACACTAGGGAAATGACCTTCCCGTGTCTCTGTAGCTACACGTGTTCTCTTATAGCCCAGTAGTTCTCTCCAAGCAATCACAATAGTTAACAACTCTGCAAAGACTTCCCAAAACATCAGAACTAATTTATGTATCATATAAAGTAGTCAGAAGACAAAAGTATGAGCTATCTGCATTTTTTTGTTAATAATTTCTTTTCTAAAATGCCTTCTGTGATTTCTGTGATACACGAGTAGAACTTTTGTTAATCTTGTACGCGTTACAAGTATCTTTGTACTTCATTAAATCATCTTCAGTCCTAGAGCTACTCCATATTTAGCTCAGTAATATGTATACAGCTAAGAGATCCCAGAAATTAGTATTCACATGAGAAAACTCCACAGAATTTTAAGTAATGTTCAGAGTTAAAAATCCCATTAGACCGTTGAAGATAGGCTTCTTCAAGAACTACTTGCCAAGAGCAGCTGTCATGTTTCTGTGACTAAATCATTTACTGATAGTTTGAAATGTAGGGAACTTTAAAGTACCGATGTAGGAAACTGAAAATTATTTGAGACTGCTCACGTTATGAAAAAAAATAAAGAGAGAGAGAAGTGACAGGAAATATTCTTTGTCACAGCAGAAATAATGGTTGGATACATTTCAGAGAGAAATGTCACTGCACATCTAGTAAACCTGTGTCCGCTAAAATAACTGAACAGATCTGCCAATGACTTTAACGGGCAATTAAGTGGCCAAGGTGAATTCATTAGTACCTTTCTGTTTTCCTCAGTAGTCAGTCCTCACATTCACCTTCCTCCCTCCTGCCCTCTGTTCCAGGTTTCTGTATTCAGCACACAGAACAAACCCTGGGCAGACATCAGCTACCGATCCAGTGCAGAACATAAATTCGGGAATCTTTTGATGGAAATATCCAGACTACTCCATGTCAATCTAACACAGGAGTATTCGTTGACTTGATGGAATTAGTACAACACTGCACATTTAAGATACTTAGCCTTTTTTTTTCCCCCTCATGTAACAATAAGCACAAGTTGAGAGTCTGATGCAGAAAACCATTAACTTAATCACCGGGTCTGTTTGCACTAACCCAACCTGATTAGTCTACAGTATTTCAAATATTTTAATAAGCATTTTGTTGGAAATGTATACAAACCTATAAGTTCGACTTTTCACCAGCCTGTTTCCGAGCGGTGCGTTACTGCTTATGAAATATGATCTTATAGCAATCAGACTTCACCTTCTGGCTTTGCAGTGTTAACTCTGTTTTAACTAAATCTTTGGCACCAGAAAGTCAGAATTAGTGTGGAAGGAAGATGGAGTGGAAGAGAAACTTTTAATAGTAACTAAACCATAAATTAATTCAGGCCCATATAAGCACAGTTGGAGTGCTAAAACACTAGATTTCTTAAATATTTTAACGGAACTCTTAAATAGTAGGAAAATTACTGTTCCTCTGAGCTGGTCATGAACTAATAAATACTCTGCATTTCAGTTAGGGTTGATCTAATCAGTTTTCAATGCTTCAGTAGAAAAGCAAATTTTTTATACCTTCCAAAACTTGGTAAAGATACTTTATAGATTATCCCCCATTTTACATTAGAATGAGCAGTTTGTTTGATTTTTCATGACTTTTCAATCACCATCTGCAAGATATCGTTATGCAGGTAGCCACTGCTCATTCTCTCTGGAAAATATAACGTGTGACAGAACATTCTCAGGGCAGGGAGATCTGTAGAGCTGTGTTACCAAGTTTGCCAAATTGCCAATACAAACATCCTACCTGAAAGTAACTGTGCACAGAAACCAGAATGAAGTATGAGACAATGCTGAAAACAAAAACCTCTCCTTTAGGTCCCTGATGAACGGAACTGAGGAAATACTGTCGCTAACCAAAATCACAGGACCAAACCACAGGATAAATATGGGAAAAGGCTGACAACGGAAAGCTGTGTCAAGCAGGAGGAGGAGGAGTTGGGCTAGAATTAAGCGCTTAAACTAACTAATATCAGTGCTTAAACGGAGCCCAGAGACCTGAGACAAGTTCGATGATGAAGGCAGGAGAGCACCAGATAAAGGGTTCGGGGGAGAAGTGCCAGGGCTGAAGCATGAGCACATACACAAACGAGGCCTTACCCATCCAGGCAGCACCAGGCTTCTCTATGAAGTTTAGGCTAGCCAGCCCTCTTCAATCTTTATTTCATTCAATCCAAACTCAGCTATCGAGCTATTTGTCAGCAGAGAAATGAAATTTTTGTTCCCTTCCAGCTCTACTCCAGCACAGCAACTGCAAAAGCAAGCATGGGGTCCACTGTCATATCAGTGGAACCTCTGTATGCTAAAAAATAATAAATAATAATAATAATAATTTAAAAATCCCTGCCTGCCAGGAGACTTGTGATACACAATAAAAAGGACCCTGTGAAATTGAAGCATAATTCCCATTTGGTTCCATAGTAATAGCACTTCATATGCAAGTGAGGGTATTATGAGTAATATTTTTAAATGACTATCTTGAAATAATGAAAGAGATTATATGAAATTATTCAGGCCACAATATAAAATGCTTACCAAATACAGTTGTGGAAAAAATGAAAAAGCAAGCAAGTTATATGATAGTTTCTTGAGAAGAATAACGAATGTCAAGTAAAACATGCAAGATACAACAATTGATTTACCAGCCACAATACAGATGATACCAATAGTCCTCAAGAACACTATTACCTTAAAATATAAAAGACATACATATACACATAAAGCATTTCCTTTTCTGTTAACCATTATTTGATTTGTTTTTCCAAAGTATAACTCTGTTTTACCCATAGCATACAAATAAAATATATTACAACAGAAAAAATGAAGAATATATGTAAGAATCAGCCTTTGTAAACCAATTAAAAGACAGACTTGCAAATTTTAATCAAATGCTTTGAATCAGCTATGACTTGTGTCAGAAGGTCAAACAGAAGAAGTCTGGACAGCAAGAAACAGCCCAAGCTGGGTCTCCTCTGAGGCAGAACGATGGAAGCACTTGCAAGAGTGACATTCCGCTGGCATAAATACGAATGGTTTTCACCTGTATTTTATCCAGCAGTTAAAAATGATATAACATTTCCACTGAGCTGCAAACTTCTAACTTTTCCCCAACAGAAACTTTAGGGAGGCAGTAACATTATCCCCACGCAGTAAGAAAGAGACTGCAGGTATAAATTGTACAGAAAAGCAAAGCACAAACTTATAAAAGTTTCATAAAAGAGCCTTTCCTCTTTGGTGAGCACCCGCATATCAGCGACAATGATTGGGACCAGAAAATGCACTGACTTGTATAGCTACTGGGTAAAAGTCCTACACACTCTCCAGAGACTCTTCTACAAAAAACCATTTAAGTGATATCAAAGATACCAGTGCAGGGGAGTCTACAAAACGGAAACTTGGTGAGGTTTGAGTCTCTTCAATTAACTGAAAGTTCTGCTCCCGACATATGGAACCACTGCTGAAGATTTCCAAAAGCAAAATTTCATCTTGAATTTCAAGTCCAAGGCATCAAAATCAATATCTAGTAAACATTAAAGAAAGGTTGATGACATTTGTTAGTCAAGAAGCCTCTTCTTCCTTGCGGGAATTTTCAAATGTGCCTGAAGTTTGATAGAACTACAGATCCTACTGCACATCAAGACATCTTTTTTTCTTGTCTACCTATTTTTGTTATATATCTGCAGCAAAATGTTTTCATATTTTGTCCTTTCAACAACTGAAAAATAGCAATGCACTAAAATCAGTGGTCCAGTTGAAAAGTACATTCACATTAGCATTACATCAAAGAGGTAGCTCACAAGTTACTGACAGTTGCTGAAGGGTGCCATACTTTTACTCTGAATACAAAGGAAGCAAAACGAATTATTAAGCAGATTTCATATGAATTCCTTCCAAGTCGCTAGCAAACTGCAACCCTACCTTTTCTGTGTGCTCACAAGGAAGTTGCCTCTGACTGATTTTTGCAATTAATTTCTACGACTTTTTTGAGGAAAAAAATTCAAAATTGTTTGAAATAAACATTTTGAAATTAAATATTTCTATACTACTGCAATAAAAAAGTAGCATGATTCATCCTGACCTTTTCCTGTCAATAAGATTTTAAAGTCACAGTTCTCTGCAGAATATTATCATATCCATGCAACCACATATTCTGACAAAGTACTGAATTGATTTTAATTTCATCAGCTCTAAGTTTAAACACAATAAGATTCTGAATTTTAATGTGATTCAGCTCCTACGGGAAGAAACAGAGGTGACTGACTGCAGTAGGCACTGGAACCAAGTACAAATTCAGAAAAAAAAAAAAGCGTAGTAAATTTAAAGGATAACTTTTTCCATTTACAAGTATACCATGTAATTGATACAAAAAAAACCCCACAAAACTGGAAACCTGAAACTCACCCTATCTTAAAATTCACAAGAAATATTTTGGCTCGTCTTTAGGCTGTTCTTTCTGCTGAGCTTCTCTCAGGCAGCTCTACATTACTGCTCTCATAGGGAACAGCAGCGCAGGCAGGACTGAAAGCACAGGTGCCCTCATTTACAAGGCTCTGGCTTGAATAGCAGATCAGTTCTGCTGCAGAGTAATTAGATTTTTTTTTTTTCCTGAAGGAACCGAAAACTTTGCATGCACCAGGAGTACACAAGGTGCACGTAAGAGTCCAAACCAGTTACTGGTACTTTGGACGGCCTTAAACTCTATGTGTGATGTGAACATTCACTCAGAGCACTGAACTAAATCTCATCCAAAATAAAACCTCCAAAGTGCAAATGTAGGTACCTGAGCAGTGGTTGTAACTGACTCACTCCTGTTGTGCAAAAATGTCTCGCTAATGTCGACACAGCCCCTTTGCTGCACTGCAGTCTTCCGTGAGCAGGAAGCAAACCTTGACATACTTTTCTTATTTGTAATTAGAGAAATATGAACCACCTATGGTTTAAACACATGCGCCTGAACAGCTCTTAACGGCCCTTAATAAAACACAGGCTTTCATGAAAAACGCAGACTTACCAACCCAGTCACAGACTCCTGTGTGAAGAAACTGTTAATTCTGGCCATAAACATCTACAGAATTAGTAGTGGGCAAGCACGGGTTCTAAAATGACCTTGGTACAGAATTAACAGATGCCTTTGTACCTTACATGCAGAGGATAATAAAACTGCACTTAAAAGAATCAACTAGCAACCAAAATAAAAATAAAATATGTGTGCATGGAGACATCAAGGAAGGAACCTGTATCCTGATTATTACAGTGCCAATGTTCTGACCTGGATTAGTGCCTATTCCAAGCAATCCTTTACAGTCACCATCTTCAAAAACAAGGAAGGCCTCAGTGAGCACTGCCAAGCGCCTACTCCATGAAGTCTAATGAGGCTCTTGTTCCCTAATCACAACTATGGCTATAATAGTGGATTACATCCAATTCCTCCCAGCACGTTTGGGCAGGCAGAATTGCAACCATTGCAGTCTCCTAATTTACTTCAGCAGAAAAGCGGACTGGAAAGCCTTCCTGCTTCTGCTGTTAAATGAGCATCCCCCATCACCTGTAATGAGGAGTTCTGCCGACAACACAGCGCGAAGGGCTCACGTTCACTTCGCAGGGCATTTCTGAAAGCCACATTTCTTATCCCATAGTCTTTAGCAGCACCGTGATTTAGTGTTTTGGTTTTAAAGTTCTTTGTTCAAAAGTGCACTTGAATCAAAAGTTCTAGGAGAGGAACATGAAGAGAGAATATTAAAAAAAAAGAAAACAGAGGGGAATAAAAAGCTCTGGTTTAAACACTGAATTGCATAATGAGCTGTGGGACTGAGCTCAGCAAAACATTCTGCTATATCCTATTCTTCACACAAAACACTACCATTGAAAAAACTAGGATTAGTCCTGCTTAAGGACAAGCAGATACTTTGGCTCTTATAGCTATAATTCACGTTCTTCAATTAGCGAAATTACTTGCCTCACATCTTCCAAGCATGATACATATTCAATACACTGGTACCTCACTAAAATATTACCAGGATTCTTCCATGGAATTTCCCAAATGAAAAGCAATATATGCCAGTATTATTAATGTAACACACCTCGCAGATTTATTACAATGCTATCAGGAACCATAGATTTATCATATTTCCAGTGGAATTTCTTTTAATTGATTTTTTAAGAAATCTGGATTTTCCACACATTTGCATTAGGTTTGGGGTGTTTGATATCCAACTCCAGTGTAAACAATACCCTTGAAGGAAAACTAAACATCAAGTAAATTCATAGACAAAAACTATATTGAAAGAACACTAAGATTCTGGCTTAAATTCACAACAATACACACATTTAAGTTGAGAAGCAAACTCTCAGTATCTAGTCAACGCAGGAAGAAATGTTAATGTTAAGAAAATATATTAAAATATTATACAAAAATATTCCATGCTTCTTTATGCTCTATTATAGCTTATATTTCAATGTAAAGGCATATTTTTAATACTTTAATATTATTTCTCAAACCTGTGTAGACTGTTAAAGTGAACAGCTTTGTTAATATGAAAATAAATTCTACACAGAAAGGACAAAACTTTTTAAACTCTTGTTAATCAAGGACTCGGACACATTTGGTGCTTTCTAAGCCCTGGGCATGTTTATCTATAGAGGAGTTTTTGCAGTAAGCACTGGTACCAGAGTGGAAGACTCACTGACTGCTCTTTGATGCTGAATCACACATTCATTTGTAACAGTAACTGAATATTAAATGCTGCATGGTCATTTTTAATGACGAAAGTTAGGCCTGGTTTTAATCTCAGCAACACTTCTATAAATCAAAAGCAGTTCTACTGGGGCATAAGTATAGAGGTGCAAATCTGATTTTAATTAAATAAATCCTTATTTATACACATAATTTCTCAAGAGGTAAAATCAAAAAAAGGACTGATATTAAACTAACACCCTAAGTGAAAATAACAAACACATTTCTGACATATCAAAAAACAAAACTTATAAAACGATTTTTAGCAGAGTTCTTCAAACTCAGTTTGCTGTGTATTTCAGACACAAAAAGAATACACTGTGGTATTTGCATGTAATTTATTCTTCACATCCAGTCAAAATCCAGTTGCTCAGGACATATCGAGTAAGGAGATCCCTACATGTGAGCAGCATAAAGCTCCCACTCTACAGGTATATGGCTTAATCTCTTGCTTTTATTTTTCATTTGAGCACACTACTACTATTTTTTTTTTGTAGTTTTCGAGTCCTAGTTATGTGAAACATTTTGGGAAACCATGCACTACATAAAACTATGAACTCTAAGTGTAATTCCTGGGGAGTAAACCTTGCACCAAATAAAATGCAAAACACCTTTTAGGGCTAACTACCCAAATATTGCATGTTTAATCTGAGTTTATTTATTCCTAACACTGTTGCAGCCTCTCTCACTTTACTGCTACTGCAACATTCTCTCTTTCATTATTTCAGATACACAAAACTGTGTCCAACTACATTCTACGGCACATTTAAAAATGTTTCAGCTGTAACTGTTGCTGAGGTTAAATGGCACTTTAGAAAGTCTTATAGCCTATCAAAATGTTCCTCTGCCTACCTTTTCACAATTTTCATAAATTCCAGTATGAAAGCAATTTGACTGTGTATATGTAAGTCATGAAATATAACCTTAAAAAAAAGAGAAAAGTATTCCTATCACAATCCTTTTGCAAGTAATTAGGCACAGTTATTTACTTTCAGAGATTCAAGAATAGTACAACCCTTCAAAGCCTGCTTAAAAATTGAAGTTCTAAAATAACGAAGAGTCCTAATTTAAGAATTAGGACTCAGGGCTGTGGGAAACATAATTAGTACCTGTTTCCAAAAAGCTTTGGCTCTTGCAGTTTTCCTGAAAGGCGCTGCTGGGAAGGTAACCTGCACACTTCTGAACAGCTCAAATCTCACCTGTTCTCAACTATTTTGACATTGTTTTCAAGTGAAAAGCAATAGTTGTCATGACTTGTAAAATGCTCCTGTCAAAAACCTTGATCTTGGTAAGTGATCAGATTAATACTTCTCAGAAGTAATACGGATTTGAGGAAAGCTGACATTTCACTGCTTCAGCTCCTCTGGGTCTATGTACATACCTACAAATTTCAAACTAATGAGATGTTTGAAGTAGATAAAACAAAAATGAATGATGACACCAAAGCTCCTAAATCTAGTTTCATCAATGAATACAATTTGTTACTTCAAGTAAGAAGTCTCTGGCTAGCACACATTTCACAGGAGTTAAAGCTCTCACCTGCTTCTGAGGTAACGGGCGCTGAGGAAGCGGCAGCACACGGCAGTATAGCTTAATACAGTGACCTACACTCATGACAGGGGAAGCAATAATGTGCTCTACATGAGCAAAATAACGTGCTCCTTGTAAGAACAAATCTAAAAAATGTACCATGCAGTTTACTGTTTCTTCTACTTCCGGGGACTAGCTCCATTTTTCCATAAAATGGTGGCCAGCTTCCCAGGCAATGTAAAGTTTGTGACAACTCTAATCTCTGCTTCTCTTCCTCTGATTTTTTCATCTTGCTGTCTTGTACTTGACTCTTGTGCACTTGGTTTCCTTGCTACTTTACCTCTGCATATGCTATTTTTCCTTTTCTTCTTTGGCTACATCTGTCTCTCCCTAATCCTGCTCCTCCAAATATAAAATGGCACCATTCATCTGGATCTTAGTCAGTATTTCACGGCAGAAACAAATTCTGTTCTGAGAAAATAAGATGGCATTTTCCATGCGGCTTGCTGGAAGCATCTAACAAGCCACAGATACCTCATCGTTCACCTGGACTTCACGTACGCTGCTAAGCGCAGCGGGGAACTGCCGTCGCACTCAACATTTAGTCACCGAGAAACTTGCTGATTGTTCCAATCTCTTCACAAACCATGAGGAAAAGTTCTTTGCCAACAGCTGCTAGAATTCATCTCTGCTTGTATGCTATAAAGTACATAATGCTGTGCATAATTAATATATAATTAAAAATAGCAAGGCCTGTGAGTCCCCCTGCCGCACTGACGGCTGCCAAAATGAGCAATTATGGCACATGAACATAAAAGAAACGCAGAGGAGAGGTCCCTTCAGGGAAGAGAGCTTTTTGACTACTTTGAAGGCCATTGACCTTGTTAAATTCAAAGACCAATCTTAATCTCTTGCAGCAAATCTTCCCACAGCATTTACAGCCAGTCACTGCCCGAAGTCACGGTGATCGGGAGGCATGAACATGTATCTAAAGGCAAAGCTCTTCCCTTCAGCAACTGAGAAAAAAACATCCCATGTTTCTGTTACGTATTTGCTAGCATACAGATCCAAGATAATCTGAATTTTTATGTGCATCTCTTTTTAAAGGACTGTGGCCTAGCTACATTTCTGAAACCTCAAACTAGAAATTCAGATGGACTAATATTAGAGCCCCCTGGCTTAAGGATCTAGACTGTAATGAGGTATTTTATATTATTGTTCCTAAACCATCTAGCATTAAATTCTCCCACACTTAATAAATCTACTCTGACCACTGACATCAGGCCAACTTAAACACACTAGCTTGTAAAAGTCACTAAAGTCACTGAAGAAATGACATCCATCCCCTTCCACTGGCTTACAAGACGCGCAACCACCTCTGGAAGAAAGGCACAGCAGGCACTGGGAGCAATAACTTCTTAAACTCCCCCATTATGAATCAACCAAGCAAGTCTGGAGGCACCTTTAAACTTATACCAAAATATGTACTAGGTATTTTATGAAAAACTTCAAAACAATCAGTGTCCCAACTGTTTTTTTGTTTTAAAAAAGAGAAAAATAGTAAGACCCGAAAAGCCACCTCCCTAACAACAGATGATTAGCAACAGGTCTCAAGTAACCAAGCAATGCTATGAAAAAGTAATGGCAGGCAAGTATCAGTGTCAGCTTGTGGAAACTGGACAGGCCCTGCTGAAGAGCTGCTCACCTCAGCAGAGGTAGCTGAGCTGTGGGCAGTGCCTGCAACACGGCTTGGAGGTAATAAGAGAAAGGACAATTCAGAAAGAGAAAATGATCCCAACAAGGTGCTTCTCACAGCTATATCGCATCAAGAGATAAACAGAATAGGCACAGTTATACAAAAAATCCTGTTTTACTGCATGGTTGTAAGATGCAAGAAAGCCATCCAAATACATGCAATACATATGTAATCTATTTATTACACATGCAAAGCTTTTTCCTATCACAGATGAGCCACCTGTTATATATACTGCACCATTTACCCAGTAAGCAAAGCACAGTAAAAACTGAATGGTGGAGGAAAAAAAAAGATGACAACTTAGTGTATTGTCCCTGCATCAAAATTATTAACTTACTTATGGCCAACACTGCCATACTGCTTAGAAAAGATTTCCAGACATTTCAAATGAAAACATTCTGTGCCATTTTTTTTGAATGCAATAAAGGTCAGGATGTGCTGTAGACAATGAACTGCTTAGGAGCAGACAATGTTGGATAACAAAATGATAACCTTTCAGAATAAAGTTATCTGAACTCTTGGTAATCAACAAGACAAGAGAATATGACATTTCTCTCAATGTGGAAAGACCTGCATCGGACCCATGTATTATCAGACTAATCCCTCCCATACAGCTCTGGAAACCCAATTCCGCAAATACTACTCTGGCCAACAGCTGGCCAACACATGTAAACTTTTTTTTTTCAGGTTACCTTTTCTTCTTATCTTTTTTTATGTCACTGTCGAAGTTCCGGCTGCTAGAGCTAGGAGTTGTCTACTTTAAAATCTTAGGAAAGTCAAGGAATTTTTTTCTAAGATGTCCAAGATAAGAAATCAAAACCAGAAATATTAAGAGCAACTTTCTTCTCCAATGCCAGATAAATTGTTTAATTAATTTTTTAATTTGTTTAGGTATGTGAACAGATACGTTGTGCTACATGCTTAGGCACATAGTTCATCTTAAAGAAAAATAGTCACTAATCACCAGTCAGCTAGCTGCAGTGGGCAATATTTAAGGCTGCTGAGTCTAATTCAGTTGAAGCAAGGTAAAAAGTTAATTGATTATAATGTTCCTGCCTTCACTAAAATATCCAGGAAGAAACACTCTCCCTCCTCATCACCAAAGGACAGATGCACAGCAGAACTGGTGTGTCCCCACTGACAGAGGAGGAAAGGAGTGGAAATGGCATTGGGAACAAAGAGGTCAAAACTCACTCACAGAGGCAGAGGAACAGGAATAAGAACTAGGACAGGTACCCAGGACAAGATCCAGTAGCCATTTTACAAAGAGGGTGCTGAGGGAAGAGGGGAACACAAAATAACTTTGTGTCTTATGAATGTGCTCACCAAGGATATGGCACCTTAAGTTGTGAATGTGCAAAACAACAAAACAGACATTAACGTGTTAGTTACTTCAGGCCGTATACTGTCCAGTTACATTATACAATAATAGATGAAACAAGACTTTTATCTACATAGCCTAAACAGGTAGGGAGGGAAGGACAGAAGGCGGCTTTCTTTTTTCCATGCACTGACATAAGGAAAATATATTTAAATATGCCTGCTTATATTTTTTCCTTGTAAACCATATCTAAACAAAAATTTTTAGTCACAAAACACATGCACTATTCTACTAGAATTCTAATTCTTGAGTAATGCTCAATTTATAATGAAGTCAAATCAGTGCCTTGTTCAAAGCTCTGCTTGCAGAGGCGTACGTATCAAACAGCCAGCAAGCTCCACACCCCTCCAGGAGAGCACCCCTGGCTTGGGAGTCAGGGAAGCCAAATGGCAGCTTGTCTGACGCCTCTCCCCCCTCTTAATTAGCCAGTACTCGGCAAAAACGAATCCAGATTCCACCACTCCTGGAGGAATTCTGCAGCTGTTGGATTTGGATCTGTAACGGCTACAGAACTTTCCAACAGCAGCCTATATGGGCTCTTAGAATATGTAGCTTTTCTGTTCAACTCTTTTCTGGCTTCAAAATCAGTAATTCTTATTGAGACAAAATAATTTGGACAAAGATAAATTAAAAATAAAAATAAAAGTAATTTAAAATAAATTCAGTGTATTAGGAGTTCCTTGTACCACTTCACAACTATTAGATTTTCATTACAGAAATGCTACCATATCCTGCATTAAAAATAATAAAGTGCACATCCTTTTAAAGTGTGGAATTATCATACAAGTAGCCATTGTACCAAATTCACAGTATAGAAATAATTTTGGTCTAAGGATGCTCAGTAAATTCTTCAACCCTGGAAGACAACATGAAAAAATCAATTATGTTGCATAATTAGTTGGTTTCTTTGGAAGCACTTGGAACTAAGTAATTATTATTTCCTGGATGCGAAACATTGTACTGATAGAGGAAACACTTTGTATTTCCATGACAGAGAACCACCTAATTAAAAGAAGAAATTTCTCTCAGCTCATCTTCCCAAAGACTCCTTTTCTGAAACCACTGCACAGGATGGATGGTCTGATGACGACTGATTTCTTCTTACGGACAAAAACACTCAAAAACGGTGGCAGGGAGCACCTAGGCTGCCGTATCGCAGCCTTCTGGCCACGTGGGGGGCACAAAGGTCTCTGGAACTGCTGTTTGAAGTCTGCAAACAGCTGGAAAAATAACTTCCATAGTTTGGCATCTGAAAAGCACATTCCATTAAATAATTATACTTGGTTTTGTGTAAAGCAGATGTTCTCAAACTAGGGTCTGCTGCCCCATGAGATCAGTAAAGACCCTCTGGAGGTCTGCAAAGTTCCTAGATTTTCCTTGTAAAGCTTGTACAGTGACACGACTGGGCTTGACGGGGGAGGAAATGGTCGCCAGAAAACTCAATTCTTCAAAGACTGAGAAAAGTTATTTGATTTCACAGTATCACATGAGTATAAACTGAAGAGTAAAAGTGTTCATATTGTTTAAAATCTGAACAAAACCGATTTTCATCATGCCATGACAATGGAGAAATTCAAAAATAGAAGCAAGTATTTATTCTCGAATCTAAATGAGTAATGTTTCTTTCTGTAGATAATCTTTAATGACAACAGATCACTTAATTTAAGCATATGGCACATTAAAATTTCTGCACATCTACCTTGCACAAAGGTATGTGAAAGCAGACCATACGTTTCAGCCCAGCTTCTCCATACATCCAACCACTTGTAGTTTTAACTAGCAACAAGAAAAGTTGTTCTGGTGAAGAAAATCTGTTCTAATAATCAACAAAACCATTGTAAGTAATTACAATGAGTTAACAAAGCAGCTGTCAACTGCAAAACCAAATACTTGACAAATAGGAGGGCTTGAAGGAGATCTCCTTTGTCGTTTCCTGAGCCCTGCTTGTCCCGTCTGCCCACTTACATTCACAAACGCCCAGCTTCCCCGTACAGCAGCACAGAGGAAGCGCGACAAAGCCCTGAGCTTGGGATACCACGATCCCAGGAGCAAGGAAACCCGGCCTCTTTAACGGATTTTCTCAGATGAGAGGAACAACGAAAAGGGGTATCAAACAAGGAGGGGGCCTTCTGGCCCTCCCCTTCCCAAGCACAGTCAAACTCTGTGCTCCAAGGAAAGAGCAGCCAGGATCAGGGAGGACGCACACGAAACCATTCCAGGGTCAGCCCCACAACCAGGGCAGCTGTGGGGCACTGGCACACGAGGCCTCGCTACAAAAAAGACGCAGGGAAGGGCAGGACTGCAAATGAACACAGCCTCACTAACGGCATCTCCGCATCCCATGATAAGCTCACCGCTACTGTACAGGGAAATCTCTCGCTAGGGTTTTTTTAAACCACATATTTCTGCTTCCATCCATGTGTGATGCATCACTTGAGCATTTTAATTAGTATAGCTGTGCTTGGAAAAGATTGATTTGTGTTACAATGCTCAGTCAGGAAAGCTTCAACTCAAAGCACTTGGGCCTTTACCTAATTCAAACTATGCAAGTAATTCCATTGCTTTTAATGGGACTTCTTACTTGCCTAGTTAAGCACATATTTAAGAACCAGGGCCCATGGAAGTGCAATTGTGCTGTTTGGCCTGGGCCCAAGTACTTTAAAAAAAAGGAGGGGGGGGGAGGGACAAATTAGGAATGAACAGAACAGCAAACAAACGCTCCGTAAAGTTGCAAGGTACAGCAGCTTTCCAGGGAATGTGCACAACATCAGAAGCAATTCAACTATATTGCAGAAAATCACAGAAATCACTGTCAACTGTGAATCTATTTATTGGATTTGCTGAGATACTTTCAAACCCAAAGCAGGTATTTGTGAGCACACTTACTCAATAAAGAGGTTGGGAATCTTAGCACCTAAACGGAAAGCCAATGCCGGAGCGCGCAGGCACTTCTCAGGGCATTTATGTAGTTTCATGCAAGTCACTGGGTTATTAAGCAACGTGCTTGCCCAACGCTGCTGGGCACTGCCACCCTCCCTTCTTGTCACTGGCTGAACTTGAGATATTTTTATAACAACATACTTGAGTCTTAAGTTTGGAAAAGAACTTCTTTGCTATATTCAGTTGGATGTGCTTATTTAATATAGAATTTCTGTTTTGCAGCTTAAACTTCCACAAGAATTTAAACTCTCTGGCTTTTTATTCAATGTAAAGATTTACAAATCCTTACGTGAATATAAATATTTTTACCAAAAATGGACATGGGTTGCTAATACTAGATATTACCTGTGATTCAGTTCAATGCAATGTCTCAGGTGATGCAGTTCTACATACTCCTATCTGTCATTAATGAAGAGCTGCATATACCAGTTTCTGCTCTGGTGGACCCATAATGAAAAATTTACTGTCACTTCTGCTTATTTTTTTATTGATCACAAAATTCTCCGTCTGCTTCACAGAAATGCAAAATAAGACATCCTAAGTGGACATGAAAAGAAGCACATTAGATTTTTGCTTGAAAGTTCAGAAGCACGTTCAGTTTGAGAATAACTATTCCATTTTGAAGCACTTGCAATAAAAACAACCGAAAAATGAAAGGCTAACTTAAAAAAAAAAAAAAAAAAAAGCTACTAGGATGCTGGTAGTGCCATTCTCTTAGTATCCCTCCAGGTTCGTAGTGAGGACACTCACTAATGACATCAGAACTCACAGAGTTGCCAGAATGTTCACAGAGTTGCCAGATCCTCGTTCTAAAGCAGGAAGAATTGACCTGAACATGGGATAATTCTAAATTCCTCAGTTTTTCCATGGGAGTTACTCCATGCTGAGGCAAAGAACAGGAGAGGGAAGTGTTCTGTAGCCTGCTATGGATATCTAACTGGAAGGTGGGACTGACTCCATGTAGCATTGATATAGGAAAGGGAACAGCTCCCACCCTTAGATGGATACCACCACATCGCGGGTACCAAGCTGTCAGGGTATCCTTATCAAAGGTATGGGCTATAGTTCCAACTACCACTGAATTCACTGACATATAAAAACCGAGAATTTCAACCACCGCTAAGGCTGATCAAAACCAAATATATTTACAAAAATATTGCTTTTTCAGCATGTTCCAAAGGAACTCCTTGAAAGGGTTGGAATAACAAAGTTATAAATTAATCTGATTTAAATTAATATTTATTTTTAGATTAAACGTTGCAGGTTCTGACCCCTGTAATAAGTCAGAGTGAAACTTAAATATTTCACAGTTCAAATACCAACAGGTAAGCTTTTTATCCTTTACTATAAAATAGTTACCAGAAACTTTAACATGAGAAGAACAACCTACAGAAAATATTTTCTGAAGGAAGTGGTCACAAATTGTAGTTCTTCTTATACTTTGGTCAGCAAAGCTGCACTGCAGGAGAAAGCAAATAAGATGAACTCATTTTTTAACAATGACTCATCATGAAAAAATAAGCCTGAAGCTTTCCTTAAGCACTGTTTTCAATGGCTGGTTGATAACTCAGTGCAGAATTTAAAACCAGCACAACTGCAAAATTCAAGTCCTAATACTTTAGGTTCATGGAAAGCACACCCTGGTTTGCTTATACTGGCTCCTGACTGATCCTCACAGAACTTTACACAGTTTTAAGTGTCTGGTACAATTGAGGCTATAAGCATTAAGAAAGATTTTGTTCAGCATAAAAGTCAATATTATTGAGAATTTCAGTGGCCAAAAAAAAAGAGAATACTTCTAAAATAAAGAGCTTTTAACTAAAGATAGAGCAATAAGCATTTAAAGATTTTATCAGTCCAGTTTTCATTTTGACTGTTTTCTGCTATAGTTTCAAAACATAAGTATTTTTACACCTTCGCAAAATAGCATTCACTCACAAATAAGCACATCTTCCAATGGGGAAGAGAGGGACAGCCAGGGAAGGAGCGCTCGGACGAAGGGCTGCGTCTCCCACCCGGCTGCTCCGCTCTGCTGCCCGCTCACCAGCCACGGCAGCCCCCGCCGTCCCTCTGGCTGCCCAAGGCCGCCTTTGCTACCACGCGTTGGACAAGGCCTTTGCTGAAGCCGTTAGAAAGGACGCCCACCTTCTAGAAAGCTCTACAGCCACAAGCAGCTGATAGCCTGGATAGATCTAGTTGGTGACTTCTGCTGCTCATGAGCTCCTCTGGGGCTGCTAGTTCAACAACATGGAATGTGGAATAAGCAGTTAATACATAAGGAAAATGGTGATATCCGCACTTAATAAATCCAATTTGATTTAACAATTCCGAGAGTGGCGGGGGGAGGAAGGGAGGAGGCAGACACAGAAGTAATTCGAAGGTGCAATCCAACGTTCGTGGCTGCACCAGTTCATTAGTGTCCCTGGCAGAGGTGCGTGACCTCGGAGTGCACAGAAGTCCCCTGCAAACACCCGCGGTTCAGAAGTCACGTCCATCACACCGGGACTTTGTGTTGGCAAAGGGGCTTAACAGACCCCAAGCGTGCAAGATAAACTGCATCTGCCACATAGAGCGAACTCTAAACAAACAAATCCCACAGTAATAAAATTTATTTGTTTTAATAAAATTCTATAGGCTGTAAAACAATATCCTTGGGCAGGTAGGATTTCCACAGGTCAGAGACTTTTCCGTCATGCCCCATTTCTTGAAACATGAACATAAATTGGAACAATCCCTTTAACATGAAGGCTGGCCTGGCTAACAGATTTAGAGGCACTGTTACAGCTATTTTCCAGTGTAAGGAATGCAGATACCCCACGCTGTTTCTACGTACTTCCCTGTATCCGGCTAAGGGTTTAAAAGCTAAATATTTCAACAGTAATATAGTTCCAATGTATGTATTTTTCCATTCAATACTGTAATAATCTAGTTTCTGAGTAATATTCAAGGGTCACACATGGTTATTCTAATCTGTAAATTATTTCTTCCCTCCCTCCAAATATTAAGATGAACTTTGCAAAAATATGAAATTATCTTCCCAAAACTGTCTGATTTGCCTCTGTTCATATTTTGCATTTTTTTGTATAAGCTTTAGTGAATGTGGCATCCCTCAAATCTCTCCAGATTTTACATTACATCTTTCTCCAATTTTACTACTGAGGAAACTTTAAAACACATTTTTGTCTAAACGCTTTATAAGAATACTAAATAATGCAGCCAAAACACATACTAAATGCTTAAATGTGTAAACTTTTGTGGAAAGAGGTAAATATCAGCCAAGTTCTACTTTAGCTTCTGCTATTCACAGCTTTTATGAGATTTCAAGAAATATAACAAAAAGATAATTCGTCTACCAACACAAACCGCCAGAAAGAAATTTTGAAATGGCCAAAGTAAATCCAGACATAATAATCTTCGGGTTTAAATATTAAAGAAAATGGAAAAAATGCATTTCTATTTAATCAAAAAGGATTAAAACATTTCATTCACTGAAAAAAGTAGTAAGAGCACAGCAGAGAAAAAAGAATATTCATTTGAGTTTTAAAATTCACTTTGGTTTTGAATTTCTGTAACTCATGCTAAGCAACAACGCACTACACAATATTCCATGCCCATTTTTTTTTCCAAACTCAAGAATTTTTGTAGAATTTTTCATAGCTGCTTTAGATGTTGTTTTCTCATAGGATAAGAAATTGTTTTCTCATAGAATAAGGAACCAAAGTCTCCTTCAGCAGAGTAACATCCACCACTCTGCTAAAAATTTGTTTACTTCCAAAGAAGCTGCCAAGGAGGAAAGAGTTCACCATTCAGGGCATCCCTCAAAAAATAAAATCTCTAAAACAAAAACGTTTCTGTTCAAGTATTATCAAATATTTTTAATGAATACTTTTAGTGAACTGACACATTAGGAAAAACAGAGAAGATCTCATGAATCTTGAGGGATCTGCTGGTCCACCTATCTTTCAGGCTTACTCAGGAAACCACCATCACA
Organism: Tinamus guttatus; assembly: GCF_000705375.1. The sequence goes on from NW_010581584.1 coordinate 125,107, forward strand.
AGCTCCATCACTGAGCTGTATAAATTCCCTTTAGCCTGAAGTAGTTTTCAGCAGCAGCTAAAGGAATGTGTAAGCAACACAGCATTTTGCAAAACAATCTTTTCCAGCAAAGCAAGATTACATTGATTTATATAATCAGATGGCAAAACCTTTGTTGAGAAAAAAGCATCTCTTGTATGAGAACATACATTTTACACTACAGCAGGAACTTACTCCCATTCCAAATCATTATCCTCAGCAATTCTTCTCCTCCACATTTTATAGGAGGTCACCAACATACCCGTAAGACATCCACATAAATTTATTACACTTGTAGGCAAAGGTTCACATCTATTGACAGAAAATACAGGACTTCACAATGGACTAAGACAATGAGATGAAGGAAGACAAAATGCTTACATCACAGATGTTAGCAGCTTGGGAAGAACAAACTTATCTTACTTGTAAGTAGTTTCTCAAGTTGCTCACTGTTATTTTATAGGTATCTTTCATATTTATATAAGGAACCAAGCAGCCCACTGCTGCTTCGGTCATCCTAGGTCCTTGTGTGCTCAAGAAGCCCAGCAGAATAAGCTGGGCTGCACACGAGTCGAATCAACAACAGCCCAACACCTGTAAACCCTCTAAACACACAGCCCGGACAGGCCTCCGACATTTTGGATTTCTCCATGTCCAACACCCGGCAAATGGCAGTGATCATTAAAAGCAGAGGTACAGCTCTAATATGGAAGGGGAAAAGGCAAAAATACTAAAAATACTTCATGCTTTGAAAAAGACATTTTTGTTCTAAACTCATGTTCCCTTGCTATGAGATAGATACAAACATACTTATGTTTCTTATGTCCACTACCAGGGTTGTTAAAACTACACACAAACCAGACTACATTAACATCCTGCCAAGGAACCATGCCTGCCTGTGGGTGAAATAACTCCGACCTGCTAGCCAAGGTTTTCACACCAAGAAATGCATTTAGGTGCCAGGTTAAGACACACCAAACTACAGAGCTAAGCTAGCGTCATGTGGCAGACACATTATTGATACCTCTAAATGCACCATAATTTCAGATCTATCTGTTTTAACGTGTGCGCCGAAGTAAATTTTTTACAAGCGATTTTCAACAGATCAGATGTCACCATTTGCTACAAACATGAACTGAAACTTATTCACAAGCACTTTAACAACTACTTCTCTGCTAAGCAAGGTTTTATAAAACTGTTGTACAAAAATTCCTTATTTTCAGAATTCCTGAAAGCTGGATTTTCCAACATTAATAACTCCAAAGATACGTATCTCCGTGACTGCAGACCAGCTGTGGCCACACAGCTTCTTACTTGTCAATAATGTGGAATAAGATCAGATTTGTGCTGTTTTGTTCAAGTTTTATCAGCATCTCTGCCTTTAGCTGTTTATTTTTGAAAAATCTGCCTTTAAAAGGATCCCAAAATAAGGCAAATTACCTAGGGCTTCCACAGCACAAGAGCCCTGCTGGTTTGGCCAGGGCAGAGACGGGGCAGCTCTTTGGGGCAGGGAACAGCCATTACACCTGGACCGGCCATTTCAACCCTCTCAAGTGTTTGTGCAGCTTGAGCCCCTGCTTCTGAAGCGCTGCTCCTTCTGCAGGGACACTGCAACAGACCTAATGCCTTCTGGGGTTCCCCATACAGCCGCATCTTTCTGTGGATTTTGTTTAATATTTAACACAGCAAGGCAAACTAAGCTTATTTTAAAGGCAGCTCTTTAACTGTTTGTTCTGTATATGTGAGTGCACATGTATATAAAAATACATGTCCATGCTGATGTTCAAACTAATGTTCCTGCATCTACCTCCTCAAAACTTACTTCTTCATGTGACACACTGGTCCAGAGTCTATTGAACTTGTTATTTGTGTTTTAATTTAAGAAAATGCTTAAAAACATACTGGATCCTTTCCAGGCTCTCAAGTAATACTGTAATATAGTTAAATGAAAACAAAGCCTAAATACTTAATTTCCTGAGAGACCAGAAAAATTTCTGAGGTTGCCGTTCCAGTTTCTTGACTAAATAATAGGTATTTTGAAATCTTCTGTTACAGTTCTTATGAGCATTTTCAAATTAAAGGCACAATTTTGAATAGAACTGACAAGCAATACATTTAAAGAACCTATTTCACTCCATAGTTTGTGGTTTAGTTTTGTTACATAACGTCAAAGTTTGCTCCAAAGAAACACCAAATGAAATAAAGACTTCACTCGGTATTTCATTCCTTAGGAAAAACACGAATAACTTAGCTCAAACAGCATCTTGCTGCACTGTCACTTTTTAAAAAATACATGCTTTTTCTTTGAGATTTATTTATGTTATTTTTACGTTATTATGTTATGTTATTGTCTCCTGATATTATATCACAATTCCTTTCTGGACTAAAATTGAGACCTGCTTAGACTGTCCAGGCACATTGAAGCTTTAGGAAAAGATCGTATTTGATACGCCACTAACAGCTTCTTGAAATTCAGCCCCAATGTAGTCACCCAAAAATTCCCGGAGTGCCTGAAAGGCCCATTTCAAACGTGCTCGCGCTGCCTCCCCTGCTGCTTTACCTAGGACTAGCACATATGGTGTTGGCACAACAGCTTCTCTCCTGCTTCCCATCCGTGTCCGCCCGGCGGCCGTGTCCACAGGCCGAGCGGCTTCCTGCAGCACCCACTGTGGCTGAGGCGAGGGGCACGCCGGGCCGGTTCGGTGTCGCGTGGATGGGCCTTCCCGTGGAGCTCCTCACGGCGCACGGAGCAGGGCAGAACGTGTTCTCCTTGCAGAGCCACGGCCCCTCTCCTTGCAGGGCCATGGTCCCTCCAAACTCCCTGGCTGGTCACCCCCAGGACAACCCCCTCTCACACCAGCTAACACAGCCAAATGGCTGCTCTCTTTCACAGGACCTAAGCAGCAGTCTCACACATTGGACTTCACTTGAAGTCTGAGAAGTCCGTGGTCTTTTCCACAGAAAGGAAATGGACAGCATCAAGCTCAACATTCCCCCCTCTACTCATACTAACTTACAGCAGCCTTACTTGTTCTCCAAGGCCGCTGCAGATCAAACGGCACCAACAGACCCGCAGCATCAGGCACGCACCACACTTCGTTAGAGCTGAATCACCACCAGTACCGCATGTGCTGATACCATAAAACTGAAACGTGTTTGGGGAGGTTTGTTTAGTTTTTGTCTTTCACTATGTTTATCATGACAAGGTGATAGTTCCATGTCTTACCACAGTATAAACCTAACAGACTAATTTTTAGTAATAGCTTTCTTACTTTTTATTCTTCTTATTCTGTGTTTGTATTTTTACTGTATTTTTACTGTGCTACACTCAAAACAAAATTTGTGCAGTCAGACTAATTTTTAGTAATAGCTTTCTTACTTTTTATTCTTCTTATTCTGTGTTTGTATTTTTACTGTGCTACAATCGACTAAAATTTGTGCAGTCTAATCCTGAATCAACTGATACACCACAGCTTCTACTGACATAAACACAATTCATGAGGAGTACAAATCATGACAAAAATGTCACTTCCTCTATTGGGGTCTATTGACAGGGTCTAGTTTTAGGCATCTAATTAAGGTCTTAGGGTTTCTCTATATATTCAGCAGACAGAAAAACATCTAAATTCAGTGATCCATATGCCCTTTTGTGAACCCCAACATAATTATAGCAATCAGTTGCTGAAAGTTTGAATAATCCCAAACACTCTAGCACAATAAACATAATGCAGCAAATCACAGACAAAAATTCTGCACCTAGAAAGATCAACATCTTTCCATGGTATCAATTATAATTTAGGAATAATTGCAAAGTTTTGACCCATGTAGAGTAACAAGAATGAATATACATATATATATATATGTATGTATGCATACACACACACACTCACACGTTTCCTTTTTAATAGCTTTCTCCTCATTGCTTGTCCAGGTGTTAAACAGATCCCTTGCATCTGAGTTTCAGAAGAGCATTTCTGCTGTAGCCCACCTTGTTTTGATGCAATAAAATCTAAATGACTTGGTTTCCGTTTGCCATTTAACCTCTGAAGAAGGGTCTCTCACTAGCTACAAGTCTCTTTTACAATCGCTTTCCTGCCTCCTTCGAACAAACTTCAACTGGTTGAAATTTTTTGTACATTTTTCCTTTGAACTGCTGTGCTTTGTTCATCCTGATCTAATATAATACGAAACAGATTTGGTTCTCCTGTTTGCTTAAAAGGTGTCAACCATAAATTAGTAATTCCTGAATTAGAAGCATCGCATGAATCACTTCACCTCAGCCACAGTATTCAGTTTTTCATCTGCTTGCCTCTTTCGTGAGTGCAAGAGCTTCTATTATAGAGGCTATCCTATTACACCCAGTCGCAGCCTATTTAGCTAGAGGACGCCCATCAGTATTCCAGGAAAGAACTCTGAAAGAGGACTGGTTTTGAGTTCCTGCTTAGTCTGTATTTTTACCCCTCACATTTTTTTCTTGTCTGAATGGAGTTCACACATCACGGCAGAACCCTACTAGTGCAGAAGCAAGATCACTGATTGAGAGCTCAGACTTATCTGGGAAAAACAGTGTAAAGGGACTAGTATTTACTGACATTTTCTTAATAAAGTTCTACCAGACAATGTCCATGATAGCAGTACATTATCTTTTCAGAGTACATTCAAAAGATTTCATTGGATTTTATCTTGTTTCTTTAACATCATATTGAGTACAGAACGTGACTCAACTGAGAGGATTCCTAAACAGGCAAGTGCTGTTGTTGGTACTATGTACTCACAATCCTGCTTCTCTCTGTGACCTCCTACCTAGCAATTTCTGCCAGTACTAGACCTCAGGATGACACTGAAAATTGCTAAAATATCAACAGCTTCAAGCAACAAGGGAAGCTTCAAATAAGGAGGTCAAAATAAGGAACTGGCATAAAAGATCTGAGTGCATGGTACTTACTCTTTTAGCTCAAGCTGAACTGATCTGAAAGTTTTGCTGTTCAAGACTTCCCACCAAGAGATTCTGCAACAGTTTTATTTTGGTTCAAATGTTATACTTGGCCTTTCAATACCTTTTGCATGCAGCAATTGTACTTGCAGTATATTAGCTACTGAAAGCTACTAAGATCATGGCCAAAGACAGTATGGCAGAAGTTTGATAGCATTATTTTATAACTGTATGAAGACAGAAAAAAAATGGCTATGGGATGCTATGGAAAACCAACGCTTTTTGGACAGTGAGGTCAAAAAACCAGCCTCATAGAGACTAACTTACTCTTTGTAAAACACTTAACAGAAAATTATGCAAACAAAGGAAGCGTATCTTTGCTCCCACACATCTGTTTCTTCCATTAACACCTTATTAATGCCAGGCAGGTGTTTCCCAATGCACTGCTTGGCATTAGCAAGTCATGATGAAGAGCAACAAAGAAAAGTCACTATTTCCAACAGCCAAGAAATCATAATAATGTACACAAAAAAGCAGAGAGAGGAAGAACACACTCTACTGTTGTTTTTGTTTGGATGTCTTTTTCTCCTTTTGTTGTTATTTTCCAAATTAAATGTTGACTGGAATAAAAAGCCTTCAACACATATACCTTATACAGTAAGAACAAAATTAAATAAGGATATGACAATAATGCTGATGAAACAAATTGCCATTCTCTGAACACAGCCTGCCTACTCCTGGAAATGATCTTAATCGGGTTAATGTTAAATACTGATGGCCAGAATGCACCACTGAGGCACAGGCTGTTCCCAATGCCTTTGCATCACGAGACACACAGGGTCACACGGCTCCTGTGCCATGGAAAACACACTTCACTCTTCTGGGAAACCTCTAGCAGGATAAACAAATGACCACTGGCATTTCTGTAATCTTGCCAAAGGACAGGTACGGATATCCATATGCCCTCACTCCTAATTTATTAATCCACAGATTAGGTTATACCTAATATTTGAATTATTATTGGTAAAAATAAACACTATAATCCCTAAGGAACAAGACAACCACATTCACAGAACATAGCACCTGGATGGTTTGCCTCGAGCAACTTACAAACTAAATAAAAGAGGTGAAAGAACAGTTAAAAGTCTGTCTTCATTTTTGAAAAAGCATGACAAAAACATTGCCCTAAGACTACTTTCTTGGTATAGGGAATCAAAAGTACACAAGTGAGTTGAGTTTCCTATAGAAAACAGATTCTTTACCTTACAATAATCACCATTCACAGCTTCTATGGCTAGTCTGTATTTCAACACTTCTGAGTCATGAAAATAACCTACATTTACGAGAACTACATAGTTCTCAGTCCTGGCCTGTTATTCTGACCATACAGTCATTAAGAGTTCCCTGATCTACAGTTTCAGGGCAGGTTATAGTTCTGCTAACTGGACACTAGTCCATGTCTGCAGAATTTTGCGGATGTCTAGTAATGTTTTTAGATGATGCAGCTGTGCCATGTTTGGCTTTGCTTTCTAGAGTTGACGGAGATACTTCCCTACAAAGTTTGCAATGGTTTCAACACTTTTTTCTTTCTTTCATAAAAGGGAAGTTTCTGCTGCTAGTCCTTTTGCTAGTAAGATTATGGACTGTATGCATCATAAAACTACTCAGATCTTTACAGTGCAGATAACTTCAGAAGTTAACTGGAAGATTAAGCTACAAGGCAGGAGAAAGCATAATATAAAATTCAGAAGAGATAAAACCCACCTGTTTTAACAGCAATCTCTAATCTGTAGCCAGCGAGCAGCCCCCCGCGAGCAGCCAGCCCGTACCCTTGCCAAGGGCGCCCCGCTGTGGCTCTCGAGCCCTCCGCCACAGCCACCGCTCCCTGCTTCACAGCCCCACAATAACCTCCTCCTTTCCCGAGAAATTACAATGAATCAGTGCCTACAGCTTCCAGTTATTGGGAGAGACTTCTTGTATTGGAAGTAGCCTAGATGTGTGTAATATATATATATATATATATTATATATATATATATAAAAACACATATACATAGTATATTTCTCCACGTATATCTTATTGCAGCACAGCAAGCTACAGTCACCACCAAAATGAAATCTCTCCTTCTACGTTATTAATCATCTCTCAGAATTCTACTGGCACTTTTCCTCCCAGTTTAAAAGTTACTGAGAGGATTCACGTCATTGGCTGCAGGAGTAGAGGAAAAGAATAAATCAACTGAAAAATATACGGGGAACACAAAAAGTGCACACATCTAGCAGAACACCAAAGCCCCTTCTGGTTGAAGGGCAGGTTGAAGAAACCTAAATACAGACATTCTTGAACGTAAAAGCACTGTGGAAGTTTTGAGCAAAGAGAGAGGACGCCAATGTATTATCAAAATGTTTCCATGTATCTATGTAAGAACAAGCTGCTATAACTCCAATTATCAATTCTCAAATAAAAATTGAAATTCAGTACAATCATCACTGACACAGGCTAAGCACGTTCCAAAATTCATCAGAAATTCAAGTGGGTAGAAAAACAATTCTATACAAAAATAATGAAACTGATTACTAAGATTACAGTGGTAGCTCTTCTTCCACGTAGGAAGAACATCACCAGGTTTTTCTTACTTTGTCTAGTGTTTTTAACATCATTTAATTGCTTTAAAAATTATTTCATTAGAAGTTTAGTCTAAATCACAAAGTGCATAATCATTTTGATGAATGAATTAATAGGCATGTTTGCAGGGCTTATTATGTTGTACATGGCAGTTATAGTTTAACCCCCCAGTAATGCATTAATTCCATGACGTCTTTCTAAAAGAAAGGTGTTTGGACAGAATTTCCTTGTCTAATGAATTTTCAGTACAACAGCTACGACTGCAGTTTGTTTAGCCAGAACCCTTGATTAAACTGCAGTTGCCTCATATACTGCATCCTTAAAGAGCAAGAAACTTCTTACAAATTGCACATATAACATTTATTCCAGATGAAGGTAAGCTCTATGGTGTTCCTTATTCTATTTCTCAGTTAATAATGTTATTATTCTCATTATAGCAATATTTTCCATCTTTTATTTAAACGATTATGCAACCTCAACACGTTAACCATGAATATACATAGGTACAAATGAACTATTTTTTGAGTCTTTTATTCGTGTTTTGGTAATGCAGTAAAGTGTCCAACAGAGGGTGACAAACACCACAAATTCCTTTAGACAACTTAAATACTAGATTTAAAAAAAAAAACAAAAAACAAAAAACACAACCACCACTAATAACACTAACACAACTAACCAGGGCAAAAAGAAAACACTAACATACAGTTAAGGAAAGGCTACCTATGGCCACTAATATTTGAACAGGCTTCGTTACTGGGGAGACACCTTCACTATTAATTGTAAATGCAGACAATTTTTCAGAGAAATACTCAGATGCATTTGACAGTTCAAGATACAGTCCACCAGCTACGTCCCTGTTCACTCTACAGTGTATAGACGATTTAATCACTATTAAATATAATCTCAGGGCTTTATACTTCTTAAGTAAATGAAATAGAAAATCTCCAGTCTGAGGAGCCAGGCAATAAATATCACTAATTTTAGCAGAGACTTGCACTAGTGTGTGCACACATGGAAGGAGAACGTCCACATAGGATTCATCCCTATCCTGAAAGCTGCTGAGGTTCTGCAATAAGAAGCTGATCACTGGCCAAACTGCCAGATCTGTGAAAAATACTAACTTTTTTATTAAAAACATGCTACTACTTTATGACAACCAGTCAAGGACCAAACAACACGTAGCCCAAAAGCATTCTCCCCTCACCTAATATAAATCCAAAGATCTTTCTGAGCAGTTCAAGTGGGCTACAACAAGCTGCCCTGTGTATCCGCTAAGGGGAAGCTACAGGCATTTTCACACTAGGCAATGTATTTGAATTATTTTATTCATCCCCATTTTACTTTCCCTATTTCTACCAATGAGAGGAAACTAGTTCTGGAAACTTATATATCTGTACCACAAGTCTGTCTTTACAATTTCTAAACTTCAATATTTTATAGACATTCCCTATGTGCTTTTTGAGCCTTCTATCTTCCTTAAATACATCAGATACATTCAACAAAAAATTCCTTCACAGTTTGCAGAGGAAAGCTATAAAATGTTGATCCCAAAAATACAGATTATAGAAAAACAATGTATTTATAAGGAGTTCGAGCTGCCTTTTTTCATAGTTTTCTAAAAGCAATACCAATATAGGCACTTTCTTTACAGTTACCATAAGTATTGCAAATAAAAAATAAAACTTTCACACCTTATTCTCTTATAAGCTTTATTTTAAAATGCTTACTCTTTACTCTACTAAATCTCACTATTAATGACTGCTCTAGAGCAAGCTGCAACTTACCCAAACTGTAAACCCCATACATCAGGGACATGCCCAAGCATTGGCAGCAAGGATTATCAACAACTCAGTTTTTTGTACTCTTGTAACAAAGTCTTCAGTCACAATACTGCCTTAATACGCACAAAACAGTAATTAAGACCTGTAGTATTAATCAGTGTCAATGACAGGCTAATGTTATGCCTCTGATTTATGTCCTGGCAAAGCTACCGAAAAGTTAAACATTATTTACTCTTCAGCAAGTCACAAAGTCACCACTAAACAACCTGACAGTCACACTCTACATCACACCAGTCTTGCCCATGACCAATCTCTCCCATGTTGTCTTGTAACGAACACCCATGTTTGTTTCAAAGGAATCACTTTGCCACATATACCCTAACACCACAGAGCAACTGCATTTATAAAATAAAGGTAATAAGTGAATTTATGAATATACTCAGATTGCATGTTAACTAATGAAAGCAAATATGAACACTGTTAGCAGGGGATTCTGCTTGGCAAGATGCGTCTGGAGCACTAACTGAGGAGCACATGAGGAAGGGTGCTAATGATTTCCCTCATTAGCAACTGGAAAGGCCAGAAGTTGAAGCCTGATCTGTATATCCCCAAAGACTTGGCTTTGCAACCAACTTGTCTTAATCATGGTAATCTCTTGACAGCAGCAGATAATGATACATAAACACTTCACGGGAACATTGTGATCAATGAAGTTACTCCAAACTTGCTGCAATACGAAATGAAGCTGATCCCAAATCTTTTCAGACCCCTTAGGCAGAAATAAATGGATTTTTTATGTTTAAACTTACAGAATGATGCATAAAAATATTAATAAGAAGCAACCTGACCAAAAACAGGTTAAGTTTTAAGTTCTATAAATGTCATCTGCTTCCCTCAATGCAATCTTTAGGAGAATAAACTTTTAAGAACTCACCTTTCAATCATTAGCCATGAACCCAGGGAAAAAAAAATGTAATGTACCAAGTCAAAAAATACAGACTATTCCAGCTAGTGCAGGATGATAAGTAATGCTGCATTTGCAGGGGACGACACCATCACCCCAGAATTCTCTATGCTGTCCTCTAAGCACAAAGCTTTCTTCTGTCTTGGGTTGCACCCGTAATTTAGTTGTGTCCAGCTGTAAGGAGGTGAAAGGGACTAGATCCTGCCACTGTTTTGCATAATGAGTAGTACTCTCCAATGTCACAGTTAATTACAATGAAAGAACTTGCCCTAGATTAGTAACTATTGTGGATCACAATACAGTAGCAGATGATGTTCCAAAACTAATCCACTCTAACAGAAGCCCTATTAACATAGGCAAAGTGAGAAATTTGGTCCATTGTGGACCAGTTCTATAAATAAAACACTTTATTTCACAGACCCTGTAAAGAAGCTAGTTACTTGATCTCTTCAAGTCTAACACCCTTGTTAGAGTTTAAATTTGACAATTTAAAACCCACTACCACCCAAAGTCTTGTAGATACTTTTTTAATGTCTACGTCTATGTTGCACTGTATTTGCATAACTTTCAAGCATCATGTTTTTTTTGGCAAGAATTCTTCATACCTTTCAGCTTCATTCCAAATCATTTATAATCCAAACAGCTTTTGTACAAGGATGGAACTATGCTTCTATGCTGAAAATAACAGCACCTAAAAGTAGCTGTTCTTCAATCTATAGTATTTTAGATAGCTAAACAGCACCAAAAGGTTGTTTCTACCTACATATATTAAACAAGTAAGACATCAACTTGTTTGCTGCCCTATTAAAAACCAGTTAAAAACCTGTATGTGTTTTGCATCATACGCTCTTTGCACCTGCTCAGAAAGTGGTCAGAATCACACCTGGATGGCTGTTACATTCCTTGCTCCACTACGGCAAGGTCACCTCAGTGAAGCCTGTGGGAGCCCAGTCTCCTCACCTGGGAGCTGGTAACACAAAGTTCAGGAGGAATACAGCGAACAGTGAACTTACATTTGTTTTTCTTTCTTAACAAGAATAAAAGAACCAAACGCATTTGTGTTCTCAAGCCTTATGAAATTTTGCAGGCCCAGGAGACAAGATGAACTTACTGCCCACACTGACTACTTGAGGCTCAGACATCAAAAATTCAACCAGCAAACACAGAACTAGGACTGAAGCAAGCACAGACTAACAAAACAGATACCTACGCAGGGAGCAGAAAGATGCATAAAATAATGAAAAAGAAGAAACATCAGCTGTAACACATTTCTGAACATTCCAAACACATTTTTTTTACTCTTAAAATAGAAGGACAAACCTTCACAACAGCTTAGGCTATAAGTTTGATAATAAACATAGTAATTCAAGTACTTCTCTTTCTAGTTAAAACAACACAGTATTTTGTGGAATGCACAGTATAGTGTACAGTTGCTTAATAAAAATAATGGTAAACTACATAGTATATCAGGACATAATTATAATGCTGTTTACACATGTTCTGAGTAAAGAATACTAAATGACCAGGCTGAATCACAGTCCTCTGTATTTTTCCCAAAGACAGGCAAAGGCAGATGCAGAACAATGCAAAACAATTAGAAAATATACTAATGGAATCTGAATCTTTCTAGAAGTTGAAAACAGTAAAAGGAAAGGGATTTAGCAGCAAAAAAAATAAGATGGGAGTTGGATTAGAAATGTAAAAATATGTTTCAGATATATTTTCTCAGCAAAAACAAAAACAAACAAACAAACAAAAAATAGCCCACATTTACACAGATGCTTACAGAAAATCATGTTCAATTTAGGACATGTTCCTAAGGTTCAAAAATAATGTGAGATAGCTAACAGCAGCTATTGTGAAGTGCGATCAAGAACCGAGTTTCTTAACGCTGCAGACTTAGAGCTTTACAGTAGTGCTGCCAATATCACAAGAAAAGTGTCTCAAAACAATTACAGATTCAGAGGTTTAAAAGTCAATTGTAAAAAACTGCTCTCAACTACAGTTTGGTAGAGAACATTTAGCCAGGGAGAGAAATAATTGAAATTGTTTTAATGCTGGCAGAAAAGGAAGAACTGGAGTTTGGATTAAAAGGCAGTAAAAACTGGCTTTTAACTGGGTTTTTCTCCCCTTCACCAAATACCCATTCCCAAAATACTCCCCTTCCCAAAACACCAGTAAGGTATCTGCATGGAGGATTAAAAGCCTACTACAAGCCACCGCTACAGGCCAAAAATGTGAATTCAAAATTTCAAAACCTTGCGGTCTGAAGCCATCATTTTATTCTTTCATCCAAATATGCGGAAATTTGGGGGTGCATTTCTAACTACGTAGCTATGGATAGCTAACACACAGAAGGTGTAAGCATTTATGAACAGAACCATTTTGCATTATAAATCACTTAAATACATAAGCATCAGATTTAAACAACTTTATTAACCTCCAAATGCTTGCACAAGACCTTTTTCCTCTTTCTAATCCTACAAAGTTTAGGCTATAGTTTAAATTACCAAAGAAAGGATTCAATATTATGCAACTTCAAAACGCATTCTGTCTAGTGCACTAAATCAAATAAGAATTCTACCTTTTTTTTTTTTTTTGTCCTTCACAACCTGAATATGTTCTGATGTATTATATGTATTAAACAGGACTCAGGAGGGAGCCTAGTGGCAGTCTTGCTGAGGACAGCAGCCTTACCTTGCACTGCCCCGCCACGCAGATGGACGTGCCGTTCTGGTCGCACGGAGTTCCATCTATCACCTTTTCAGCCTGTCTCACGTAGAATCGGTAGCCTATTGCACGGCAGTTCAACTCACACTTCTGACTTCCCTTCACTGCAGAAAAAGACAAAAAAAAAAAAAGAGATTTTGAGTGTTTTGTCCTGCAAAACATAATAACCATCATAGTTTCACATGTCATTCTACTAATTTTGCTATATTCCAGTTTACCATATAGGCATTATCTCTAACTGAAAATCCTTTAGAGTATAAAATTCTGAGGAAATAGCATGTTCTAGTTACTTATGAAGGATCTAGCACATTTTTTGTTATTGAAGCAAAAATTGAAAAAAGTCTGATTAAAAAATAAACATGGAACAAACAAGCAGCACCACCAGAACAAACACACACCAGAAGGAAAGGTCGCCCAACAGTCTCAGACTCTTTGGTCTACAAATTCTTTTGAGTTCTTCAGCACCTATAAACAGTGCTGCAGTTAGTCATACACCAAATTCTACTACCTACGGATAACATTCATCTGACGCAAATGGACCACATACTTCTAAGATTTAAAATACTTTTTAACCTCCATGAAGAGTATAACCCATTAACTGAATTGCCCCTATTGAGCAAAAAGAATTTCCCACTGGCATTTATAGAAGCAGTTAACATCTACTGCTCATAAATTGCAACAAAACGAACAAATTTTAAAGTTCACTTGTAAAACAAGTTATCAAACTAGTAAAAAATATTCCATTGCTAATTAACCTCATATGTATCTCTATACCTCCTCCTACCCAATATTTTGTCTCAGCTCTCAAGTTTTCCATATAGTTTTAGCTCAGTCACACTACACTACTGGTTTGGCAGAGGACATAAAATGCCAATTAAACCACGAACTGTAAAACAAGTGATTCCACACAGGCAGCACTTTGAACTGCTGTCATCTGACCCCAGACTTTACAAAAGGATCTGTCTGGCCTCAGGGACCGGGCAAAGGCTTTAAGATGAAGATTTTTCCAAACTTTACTATCAGCAACGTGCATTTCCACTCAAAAATGGAACTTTCCACACTTTTAAAATTGTGACTCCATTTTTAAGTTCACTACAGCCATGCACTCATGTATAACCTCTACAGAACTAAAACCTTCAGCCCGTCTCCAACAAAAGCTCCATCTCCTTCCCTCTGCCAAGGCCTCCCTCCTTTCTTAATATCTTCCGTCCTTCCTCTACAAAAGGCCTGACAGAACCGCCTCTCCCTGGAGCGAGCAGCACAGCGAGGGGGAGAGGCCAAACAGGCTGCGTGCCAATGCACACGATTCCAACCTAGTGATAGTCCTTGGGAAGAAAAGCTAGCATAAAGAGCAGCCCAACTGTAATATCTTTGCTAAATAATGTATTCAGTTGTTCAAAGGGAAACTAAAAATAGCCACAGGGAAAAAAGAATAAAAAAGAACGGAAAAGGAGGAAATAGTGTTCAAATCAAATCAAAATGCAATTGACCGGTAAATTCATAGAATAAATACATCATTGTACACAGCTGCACACTTAGTGCCATTGTAAAATGTAGATAATAAGTTCCTCCTTTCTCACTCTGTTTCAGCACCTTAGTTTGCAAGCTGTTTGGAAAATATACCGGCTCTTACTGCATGGACAGGAAACCTACCACTACCATAAACATAAGAGAATTCCCCATTCCACATGCTGTAAGGTTAAGGACTAGAAGATACAAACTCCCAAGAATGGCTCCTCAATCCAAATCTTAATTCAATACACAATCTTGACTCCCTATTGTTACCACTTACCAGTACTAGTTTTTCGCAGAACATCACAGGATGCTTTTACCATTTGTCAGTTTTTGTAATTTTGCCTAAATGTCTAAATATAGAAACTACCAAGCTCTTTAATTTGAGCAGGATGCCTGGTGGGTGCCCTCAGAGAAGTGGCATGCACCCTGCTGGCAGGCTAGTGCCATGTTCACACTACAACTACATTACGGCGTTAAGCAAATCAGTCTGCATTCTGTATGCACATTGCCTTGTAAAGTCAGCTTCAGCATTTGTCCCAGAGTGTCTCCAAAATGCACTCATTGAGAATACACCAGAACAGCAATCTGCAGTGATAAGTTGCTCCTGCATATCCCTGTTATCTTCAGGGCATAGTTTGCCATAGGCTGTAATTCAGTATTTTCTCATGATAAAGTTATGCATCTGCTATACAGGAAGCTTAATGTGGCAGAGCAGACATGGGCAAAGCTGTTGGCAAGATCTGCCTGTCTACAGCAAGATCTCTCTACATAATGTCCCTTTTAGGTAAAGCAATCTCCACAATATGCTTGCAGGTCACGCTCCATAGGACAACCAGGAGGCAGAGAAGGAAGGGGCTGGCAAGACATGGGCTCCGCGTCCAGCACGGCTGGCAGGAAAGCTAGAGTAAGTCTACATCTGATGATGCTCAAAGAAAGAAAAAGGGTCTCCCCTTCAGCAGATGTATTTTTATATTTTTATATTTTTATTTTTATATTCAATCATAACTTGTAAAACTTTGTGAACTTCATGAAACCAAGGTTTCTGTTTAGACATATGCTCTTATTTTCACATAGAAAGTGCTTTAAGGCACATTAGCATGGAGAGAAAAGTAAGAACAGGTTTTAAACCTACTAGTAGATGTCTAGGCTTTTTACACACTATAATAGCTGGTGCCTAGGAACTTAACCAGTGCTGTGGCTGTAAGCTGACAGCTACACTGCAAATACAGATATCTAACTAACAATATGCAAACACTCTCCAAGAAACAACTACATGTAATTACATTTGCTTTTTCCAACATAAAAAGAACACTGTGCTGTGATATGTCTTCATTTGAGCCTCTTTTGATACTTTGTCCTTAACACGACCTAACGAAAATCCTAATCAGTTTGGGAAGATCTAGCTATAGCATTGCATTTATTTTTGTCTCTTTTAGTTTTGATAACATTCTATAAAATTTTATTACTATGGCCTATTTCTATTTTCAAATTTCATTGTCTAGTCTTCGTTTCAGTCATGCCAAAACATCTCTTTTTTTTTTTTTTTACTTCCAATTTCCTTTGCTCATATATTTAAAATGCTTATTACTTCATCTTGCTTCAAGATCTTCATATATATTTAAAATAGCTATACAAGGGTTTAGATACTGAGTCAAAAATACAACTGTAATATGCTCAGCAGTGGCTCAGGGCCAGAATCCCTTCGTATGACATGCAACAGTCCCTGTTGTTATTTCCAGAGAGCTCTGATTTTACTGTGAAGAGTTTGGAACTCATTCCCGAGAAAACAACTACAAGGACTATTCTCACATGAGCCTCTCCTGTTTCTGGCAATCAGAGGTCAGAGAATACAATTCGTCAGTCATTGAGGACACTGGCCACTGGATGTCTCCACTACTCCGTGCAGAATTAGATGAAAGTGTGGAAAAAAAGATTTTCCAACAGGCATTTGCTTATTCCAAGCCACCACCTCCCGTTTACCTGCAACGCTTCACTAAGTTGTGCTCTGTGGCCTTCAGCACAGCCCTGGAGATGACTAATTCTGGTAAAGCTTTGAATAACAGTTCCTATCATATAAAATCAAAAATATTAAAATGTTGCTAGATAAGTAGAAGAAATACAGCAGTTGCTTTAACTCAGAACTTTTTGTCTTGTTCCCTCTCATTCCAGTAATAGCTAAATTGTATCAATAAAAAGTTCATTACAGATGAGGAACTGCCTAAATAATAGGTAGGTTCTTCTAAAAGGCAGTGAAATTTTCTCTTCAAGATTTTCCTCATTTGCTGGAATAGCTGGCTAATTCGTGTAAATCTGATGACGTCTAACCATTTGGTCACCATGTGCTTTGACATCCCCTACAAACTTCTTGTTGCAGATTAAATATTAGGATTTCATGGCAGATACCTGCTCTCAGAGAGGTACAATACAAAATTCATTACATGTTTGGAATACAAGGAGAATATTTGCATATTATAAAAGCCCAAGTGACACACACACACAAAAATACATGTAATTCAAAAAAATCAACATCTCTCTTTTCCATTCCCAAAATGGAGTTTTTTTGTTTGTTTGTTTTAAGTCTGGCACTAATCAGAGAAAACCTGCCACACGCAGGGCAATTCCTCATCCGTACCATATAGCTCTCGGCCACAGCAAGCTCTGCTCTAACCAGTTCCTGGGGGCAGCTGAGAGGTGTCAGCTACAATTGCCGTTACTGGGAGTTAGGAGTTAAGTTACCCTCTTGCTGGAATGGCTCTACAAGGACTTCGGTACTGCTTTCTGTTGGACTTCAAAATATAGAGGAATTTAGAATTTCTATTTGACTATTAGCTGAAATCTCTGTTTGCCCTGATTGTACTTTGAAATATGATCCATCTCTGTCATCATGCAGGTAGTCCAAAAAAATTGCAAAGTAGGATCATGTAAAATTAGTATATAAAAGCAGTACCTTGGTAACATTAATAAATATAACTTCAAAAGCTGCATACAGATTTTCTATAGAGTTCTTGGCTGTTCTTATTTGAAAGATTCTACTAAATAAGGACTTCATGTTATACCTCAGAATCATAAAAGTAAAAGGTAGAGGGGTGGAAAGGAGATTCAAGTGTGGGCTTGTGAAGTTCCAGCAACATTCCGAACAAAGCTTTCAGTCATCTCTCAAGGGAATATATTTATGCTCGCAAAGTCAAATATCCTAGAAGTCTCTCTCCTGTTAAACAGGAACTCTATTTTTGAGCAATAACTATGCATAGACATGTTTCCCATTAAAGGGAAAAGGTAATGACTACAATACTCAGATGTCTATTATTTAATAACACTCTTAACAAGGATGCACAGAAAATCGTATCTAATATTTAGGCACCTGTGGGTTTCCATGACATTGATAGCACGCTCTTACATATTCAAGAAGTCACTCCTCACTGAAAAGTGAATCCTAACCTTTCTTTAATATGAAGAAAAAGATTTATCTGTCACCCACTTCTACAAGTAGTAGGAAAAAAGAACACCAAATGGTGCTGTTTCTTGTTCCTGCACAATATAATTCAGGTCTTATTGACTCATTTTGTTGCATGATTAGGCAATAAATCTTTTTTCCTTAATGGTTTTCTTTTTTTGAAAATTGCAGATTACATCAGCTCTGCAACATCACATTTATGAAACTGAGCTTGTTTATTTAGCATAAAATGAAAAGATCGAACATTTTACTCGTAAAAATCAGAATTTGTTAGTTTCCTTATTCAAACGTTCAATTTGCCAACATTTCCCAAAAAAATCATCTTAGATCAAACCATAAAACTGTTTGTTGTTCCCAAACTCTTTTCCTTTACACTCTCCAGAACCAACAGTGAATTGAAAATACAATTTTTTACCCACAAATCCACTCTTTGCCAGATTAACATACTGCAGATCACTCAGAGCTCTCTGATGGAGAGTTTTCCCAGCCAGACTTTTCAAGACCGACAGAACCACAGCAGCCTTGATGAACAAGACTCAAGATCCATTACCCTTCGTTGCATAAATTAATGAAGCTACATTTCATTTATGCTACCTGGGAACAACCCACTTATTTTGCATCTTAATTATTACAAATTTGTTTTATTAGTGGTGTTCCCCTGCTGATAAAGTAAACTTTAGAGAAAAAAAAAATGGCAGCTTGACAAGATTAGGTGGTCATTACTGAAAACGAGTGCCATACAGAGACTTTAACAGCATGCATCCCTGTATGAGAAATTGAAGAATAGGTAAAGGAAAAAGCACAGAAAGAGGTTTAAAGTTTTAAAAGTCCCATAAATTGATTTGATAGTCTAGGCTTACGAGGCTATAAAACATCACTGTAGTTACTTTGCTTTTCTGTGACATGCATTTACACTACTGAAGAGACATAGATGGTTTTGGGACTAAATTTATTGCCTAAATTATACCAATCATCTCTATATAAATTAATGCATATAAAAATACATATAATAAACTATTTTTAACCTGTTTTCCTTAAGCTGTTTTCCTTTTCCCATGCACAGTAGGATAAACAGGTCCCTAAAATACTTAAACATGTTGCAACACAAACTGTAGCTCTCGCACACCTCGTACATCTTGTTATGGAAAGCTCCCAGATTCCCATCTTCCTGGCTAAGGAGCAAAGCTTTATCTTGTGCTCTGTACTGAAACAAAGCAACCACTTGCATACCCTTTATACGCAGGATCCTGTAACACACAGACCTATCACAGGCTCAATGAGACTAAATCTCTCTCTCTTTTTTTTTTTTAAGCTTGTTACTAAGATCTCTCTGGTCTGGAAGAACACCAAGAAACGACCACTTCAGAGGCTGCTGAAGGAAGAGCGCATAACTGGAAACAAGCAATAGCTAAAAGTCAGTCCCACACTGAACGACACTATCCCTTAGCAAATGCATGCAAATACATTTGGACTGCACATTTATGCACTTAAGGCTGGACTTAAGAAAAAAAACTATAATTGGATGATGAGTTTTTCTGGATTATTAGAAGACACTATTTGTTATTTAAATTATTTGGTTTAACTTAGATTCTAATTGCATTGCTCTGGACTCCTGCCAGTCTTAAATAGGCAAATAAATTTTTAAGGATTAGTTAAAACATTCTGTGCTTTTATTTACATACTCAAAGATATTTATTTCCTACATTCTCATAAACATTATTTTTTTTAAATGGATGTTTGTTATAACATGGTTTTCAACAGGATGCCAATGACCTGGAGCTCAATGAGTTAACCTTAAAGCTGCTCTCCCTTTGGTAAGAGATAAAATCCTAAACACACAAAAGGTCAGGGATTTGGTTTCATATTGCATATATTTTAAAGACTGTTGTTAAATTGTTAAAGAAAATGGTCATTGCTCAGTGCAAGACTTCTTAGTAAGTTTGCTTCTAACTTCCCTATTTTTTAACATATATTTTCAAAGTTTATATGTTTTCATTTCCAGATATTACTATGCTTGCAGAAAACTGGAAGGTAACAACTGAGTGAGCTTGAATCTGGGAAAATCCAAGTGCAAGGGCCTGGGGCACCAACTACTGCCTTGTGGTCCTGGGAGCTGGTCTCCACTAGCCCGGACCTTAGCACTACTGGCCTCTGTTCTTTTAGGGATTGGGCTTCAAGATAACAAACCTTAAACTCTCTCCTCCCCTCTCGTGTATCTCTCAAATCAGGGGAGAGGTAGCGTGTCTGGTAAGAGTATCGTCACATTGTGGAGTACTCTCCCTCGAAAAACTTCCTGACACCAATTTGGTCAGAGCAGGGGACTTCTGTTGTTGGCAAAACATAGAGGAACCCAACACCACCATTCCCTTCAAAGGGTAGAAACAAACAACCACCAAGGCACAGCAGACCACAGAGAACAAAGGTTTGTAGGAAGGTTGTACTTGTAGGCCTAAACCTGGAGGAAGTTTGCAGATCCCAGCAATAATTCTAAAGTTTAGCTAGAGCACTACATCCACTTTTGAACGCAGGTCCATGCGAAGGGATTCCCGAGAAGAGCATGAATGTGATCAGAGATCTAGAAAACACAGGCAAAGAGACAAGACTGAAGTCTTGTGCTGTTTCAAGCAAACAGAGGGAAATGAAAGTCTCTGAGACATCAAGTACAAAGGAGAATAAGATATTTCTACGCGCACTGTGAACTGGAGAGGAAGCCACACTTTAAAGAAGCAGCAAGGAAGATGTATATAACGTTCCACAGAAGATTTCCCTGGCAGGGAAAATTCAGCCCTCTGTTTACATATGGAGACTGCCGGATCTCTGCGTGGGAGCCGGCGCTGGGGCGAGCTGGGTGCAGCTCCCGTGCCCTTGTCCACCGGGCCGTTACTTAGCCAAGCGCAGACGCACAGGCAACCCCGCGCTCACCGCTGACCTCTCCCTTCCTGCGGGGTGGTGAATGTGGCAGCAGCTTTCATTCAAAATATTTGTTGTCACACAGTAAACTTCCAGATGCTGTTGTTTACCATTTAGGAAAATGCTTACCATTAATATAAACAGTTCACAAGAGTTTCTTCATGAATAAACTTTACCACACTTTCTCCACAAAGAAGTGCAAATATTCAAGTGCAGTCATAGAAACGCATATGTTTAGACTACAAAAGAAGACTCCCTTTCCTCGACTCTGTCAAGGAGAATTTCACCAAAGAGTATTAGCCCTTAACTGCAGTACAAAAGGTCCAAAAGGAAAAAGAAGACTCCCTTTCCTCAACTCTGTCAAGGAGAATTGCACCAAAGAGTATTAGCCCTTAACTGCAAAAATATTTCTGACAAGTTGGTTTTTGCCTCTGGAAGACAGTAAATTCTGAAATTTCAATGTCTTGCAAATCCTACCTTGAGCTTTTAGCTACAGAAGAATAATTAGATTGTGTAGATTTCCTCCACCAACACTGTTTACTGAAAGCATCTTCAGATTTATTTCTAAATGTGAACCGTGTAAAGCTATGAGTCTAGCAGAGCAGGGCTAACACAAGTACTAACACCTGGAAATCCTTCTGGAAATATTATCCCCATTGTGCTTAAAACAACTCCTACAGTAACTGTTGCAGCAAGTATTTACATAATAACAAGCACAAGTAACACTGACTATTATATATTTGATTTTTTGGGCTGTTGATTCAAACACTGATGTTCACAGTTTTTAAAATTTGTTTGAAAATTGTTCTGAAATAACAAAATACGTTAAAACTATTTTAGAACTTCTTATGCACTTCAAAGCACCTTAATCTCTATCAGCCCTAGAGTCACTCCTCCTTGAGCTCGAGCAGTCTGCATTCAGTGTTAACATCCTCATACGATGCCAGTCACCAGGCATTCATCTCTAATAATAACGGTATCAGGACGATCACCTGGTAACTACACAAATCCTTCAAATCCGGAAAATTCTTCTTTTGAATAATGACCGAATCATTAGCAACATCATAAGGCAGCATTACAGACCACTTTTGTTTAAAGCTACCCTGTTTAATTTCCATACCACAGCTGCCAAGTTACCCTTATGGGAAAGCATCAGAACCATTCCAAAGATCTGAAATGACGAAGTTTCTTATTTTCGTGAACTGTCATTTTAAGGTGTTAAGGATAAAACAATATATACTCTAAAGCCTAAAACCCAGCAGTGAATGTGTGCGGCAGATTAACCTACTGCTTTGTGCCCCTACAGCCACACTGCTAAGCTCAAAACAGTAAAGAATTTTAGTAGAGACGTGGGACATTTCAAAAATGCTTCCAAACCCCAGGAAATCTAAGTTAATAAATTATGTCTGGCCTAATTGCATTCATTCTTTCAAAGCATTTGGTGGGGAGAGAGGGGTGTGTGAATGTTTCAGTGTGCAAGTGGCTTCTATACCCTGCATCGCTCAGTGGTTGCAAACACAGCATGGACTCACCAGCCCACATGGTCACAACCCTGTAAAACTTCCTACGGCTGCTCGCTCTGCTCCAGCCTCAAGCTGCAGGCAGTGCAGTGGAGTAACACAGCAGTGCTTTCAAGTTTGGCATAAGGTTGCTGCCAAATATGCAAGCTATTCACAAATATTATCCAAAAACAGACAGCAAGCACAATTTGTGAGCTAGAAGAAGATTTAGGGTTCACCTGGTACTGACCTAATGGAGGAAGAAACTATGCCGAAATAGCAGAGGTAGCTTTACTAACTGTAAAGAATCCGAGCGGGAAAGAAGGGGAAGCTTCAGCAAAATGCTATTGTGAAAAATAATGAATCACACTCACAGACTTTAAATATAAATTACCTCTCTTTTAGCCAAAAAGCAGCTGTACAAAAGCTGATGTTAACCATTATCCATTTTCCACTGAAACCATTCTGTACTGGCTCAAATACTTTAAAACTATATATATATACATTCAAGTTTTCAGCAGTCCACCATCCCCCTTTCTGAATTACTGCCCGCTCTGGTGAAAATGAGCTAGCTGAAGTTGTTTAAGCAGCTCTCAGTGCACTGCCCAATCCACACTCAATAATTAAGGATTTGGAAAAAAATCCACTGCTTTACAGTTCTTAAAGAGAAACATGATAGGGTTTTAGAGACTGTTATTCAAAACCCAGATTAATAAAAGCAATTAAGCATTCCTCCACAATCAATATGCTATTATTTGGCGTTCTCTTAAATTCTGAAATACCCTGTGGTGAAATAGGAGCATGAACGTGAACTGGCACCCTAGTATCACAAGGGAACAAATTTAAATTGTAGCCCAATGAGTGTGTCTTTAAAAGAAAACAGAGAAAAGCCCAAAGGAAAATACAGCAATTCTGAAGTTACATTAACTAGATTAGTTGCATTCTTCTGGAATTAATAATTACAGCACAAAAGAAGATCCTAATCAAATGAAATATTCAGATAGACTCTAGAAGGAAGGAAATTACTGATGAAATAAATATTCAAAATTTTGTGGCTTTCCAGAAGACCAGTGAGCCTCTGTTGCCATGTGCCAGAGAATCCTGACCCAACAAGTATTCGTGCCAGATAAACCCCAGCTGGGCTGGCCCTCCAGGTGCTCCAAAGCTCAGTGCCTGCAGACTGACCTCGCAGCACAAATGTAGAGCAACATCTTATAGTGGAACAAGAGCTTGTTCTGGGAACTCCAACAGAGACCGCAAGAGATTCCAACCATTCGGAGGCATTTTCCCTGACTGTGAACACTGGAAAGGACGACAGGAACACACCTGGAAACTGCTGCACTCATCTACCACAATCACACTCCACAATACTTGTGCAGGGCACATTACGACCTGATCCAGAATTGTGCATTGCCTTGGGATGCATGGATGCGTCAGTGGAACTACTCCAATTCTTTCAGTGTGCAAGACAGTTCTGATCCTGAGGAGAACCACATCCACACTGCAAGTTACAACACTAAGTAAACGGTGTAGATAGCAAAGCCTGCTATTAGAGGCAGAGGAACAGTAATACACCACCCTGCTGACTGGCTGGTGTTTTCTTACACCAAACTACATTTCTAACAGTGACCTTTAGCTACAGATTTCAGTCCCTATCTGCCATTTGCACACCTGGGCCATCTTTCCATTTCAAAATAAAAATAGGCTTTAAAATATCAAGCTAATTGATAGTATTGAAACCAACTTTTAGCTTTCTCAGAGAAGAATTCAGACAGAAAGACCTGCAGATGGACCTCTCTGTACATAATCCAGAAACAAATGTAACTGGCAGATGATCAGATGCACAGGTATAAACACTTAACTATTTTAAAACACTTATAGGTACCTAAACAGCTTTATTTTATAAACATTTTCAATCTCTCCTGAATCTACAGTTATAAGTGTTTAAATAGGATTATTTTACTGATGCTTCATGTCCATTTTCAGACATCTCTTTAAGGATCCTATCCTGTACTGGGCAATAACAGCCTTGGCTGCAAGTCCTTCAGAAGACAGTAAGTATGGCTCGTGGCAATAAGATGTGGCAATAAGATGTGAATAGTGAGGGTATTTCAACTGAGCTGAACATTTTAGAACATAATTGGTGTCAAAAATAATTCTTATTATATTTTATTTCCTGAAAGACACTCACTTTGGCACAATATACCAGTGCTAGAAATAGGAAGAAGAATGCAGGCTGGTTTGACACGCGGTTCATCATGCCTAGTTTGGAATTGATTAGCTAACAGAGGAGATGAGCAATTAACAATATTTTTCTTTTGTATTTACACTCAAAACATTTGAGATGGGTTCAGTATCACTTCCAAAAGGCTTATGACATTAGTAAGATAAAAATCCTTCGTGCCAGAATTTTCATGAAAAAGTCATACATAGCTATAAAAGTTAAATTAATCATGACAGTGAATGTCTCATTTAATAGCATGAAAAATAATGATTAGAACAGAACAAACTTGTTGTTTTTATGCAATCCAATATTCATTCATGTCTATGCTTTAAGCACTGCACTACACAGAAAATTCATCTATATATTTCAGGCATGACGATTCATATCAGCTTGCTTTAAGATACCAATCAACCATATTGTGTAACTTCCACATCGCAAAGTGAGGAGAACACTTTCCTTTCTCATGAAAGCAATATGGGAATGAAATCCCCTAATTACCGAGATGTTCACGCAGTACTTGGATCAGGGTCAAACGAGTGCCCAGTAGGTACCACCAACACTGGCTGGTATCGTATGTGACAAGATGCCTCTTTGACCAGAGCAGGTTTATGTGCAGAGTGAAATGGCCCCCGGCGTGAGAAAGCTGGACAGAATCGGCCTCCAAGCGTTCACAACAGGACTAGCTTTTGAAAGCAGGAATTGCTGCGAAGGAGCACGGCACACACATCTTCATCTTGCCAGAGCAGACACAGCATCAGCTCTATCTGCAGCTGTTTTAGTCAAGGAAAACTAGCCCATAGTTTGGATATGACTGGAAGTATAATCTGACCTCATTTTAAATTGGATTTTATCCAGTGTTCCTGCAACGTCCCCAGGAGACTTGATCCAATGATGACTTCTAAACTCATTTTCATAGAACAGATCCAACATTTTTCAGATATCTTCTTTAATTTGCCAGTGACTAATATACTGTTTCCATTAAGATAAGGGTTTATTTAAGCAAAGAAAATCAAAATTTCTCCTTTATTAAATTCAGCTTCTTTCTGCATATGCTGCATCTGCTCTCTTCACAGCTCCCACCCCAAAAGAAAACAGAGCTCGAGTCCCAGAAGAGCTAAACGTGTCAACTCAGTTAACCGTAAGAATCTTCAACCTTGCCAAATGCAGTTTTATTCAGCAAAAACTGTTGTCCCCAGACAACAAGACCTTTGACATTTTTTAAGCTAAACTTTCCAGCTTAGCTATTACCATTTGGAGAATGTTTTAAACTTTTCTTTAACATGAGGACTCTATAAACTTGCTAGAGAAATGACTGAAATTATTTGATTTGAATTGATTTGAACAAGAGCTACTTGAATTCCTCTGTGATGGATAATCCTCACACCAAGCTTACATACATATGTAAAAACAAACATGCTATTTGTGACTTACTCAGCTTCCTACATGCTTAAGTATTTAAATATTGCTTTACTGAACCAGTAGCAAGTGAATACATATAATACCTGAAGGAACACAGCATTAATGTTTCATTTTCCTTCCACTTTCCCTATGCCCTTTCACTAGAACAGGAATATAGATAGTCCATACATACATCTCCCTTGATGCTGCAAAAAAAGACTATACGCTGCCAAGATACTTCATCTAGCCACTATTCTCAGTATAAATAAATAAATAAATAAAAATCCTTTGTTAAGGCTTCAAAGGCTTGATTTTAAACTCGTTGCTTCCTATGCAGATTCAAGGCAAAGCAAAGCAGATAGGCACAGCCCTGTCACGCTCTACATGATAGGAGAGAAAAGACAATCAGGAGTCATTCACTCCACCCCATTCCCCAAGGTGAGGAGCAGTAGCCAAAGGAATTCTGTAATTCCAATTTATGCCAGTCAGAACACAAAATACATGCAGAGTGAGGGATCTTACTGGATTCTCTCCAAATTTCAGTGCAACAACAATCTCAATATTGTTTAAAAACAAATCAGAGACTGAATTTTCTGTAATAAAATTTGACAGTGACGTTCACAAAAATATTAAATTTCAGCAATATGCTGACTTTTTAAAAATGGACATCTGTTTACATTTAGCATCTTCATGCAACTCTATTCAGCAATAGTGAAAGGATGAGAACATTCCTTCCCCTACACCCCTTCAAAACTGGGGGTAAATATCATGCTGATTAATTGGCAAATTAGCAGTAAGGGAAATCAAATCATGTGGTCCTTATTCCAGGAAAGTACTTGCTGAAGTCAAAGGGAAGAACCTAATGGAAATTATTTGACATGCATAAAGATTGCTGGATTCGGAGCAGGACCTGTTTGGGATCGTAGACTGTCCCTCAATGCCTCTCCATCCTCATCTTCTGCAACCTCCCTGTCCCTGGGGTGCAGCCAATAACACTGCCTTGTGTGGCTGTTCGGAATGGAGTCAAAGCAGAGTCTTCATGGAGTCAGCAAAGTCTGTTTTCACTCATGAATTAGAGAAAACTTAAATCACCTGATGAAAATGCAAACATACCAATTTACAGTGCCACCTGCTTCTCCTCAAGTGGCCATTCAAACCTCTAGGCTTAATGTTGCAAAGGCCACTGTGATTGAAGTTTAGCAAAACGTGCAAAGCAGAGTGACTGTACAACACTCCCACCCCACCTGCGTTGTGTGGAGATAACTCTGAGCTCCTGTCTGAAACGCAGACCAGCCCCTTTCAGGGAGACCCACCCCAAAAGCAGCTAGAGTTTTCTGCTAGGATTTACGCCCTCTAAGCACCATTACCAGCAGTCCTGTTGCCTGGGCTTGGGGGAGTCCCTTGCCAACCATCTGAACGCTCACAGCTGGCAAAGGAAACCCAAGTTCCTGAGCTCGCGACGCTGGGTTTGCGCTGCTGGAACACCCTTCGGCGGCCAGCGGATTGTTCTGCACTAACACGAAATGCTAAGGAAACACTAGGAAAAGTAGGAACATTGCCTGCCACTGCCACTAAGAGATCAGTATTGGCATATCTACAGCTACTGACCTCTTACTTCCTACAATAATTATATTTGGGGTTGGGGTGGAGAAGGGGGGAAGTTGGGTGTTACAGAGGGACAATTTGAACATTTTCAGAATAACCTATGTTATACATTAAAATTGTGCATTTTTCATGAGGAGCAATAAAAATTACTCATTACAAACCAAACTAATGCAGACAGCTTAGTACCATCTCAAACTGGTTTCTTACTGGTTTCCAAAATCTTACTGGTTTCCAAAAAAACTTTATGCAGTTGAAATTTCAGGAAATGGAGGAAAACATGGTCAGATCACACCTTTGTCCTGTTATGCAAGTATGAATCTGAAATATTTCAGCTGAAGACTTGAAGTGTTTTATCAAAGGTTAAGAATGTAATTCCACAATCTCTAAGCAATGTGAGTAAACTAAATTACAGTTCATAATCAACCCTATACATTAAATACGTCAGAGGTGAAAAAGCAACTAATAATGATGCAAAACCATTGGTGCTCTTACAATGATTTTGATCTGTTGCTTTCTTAGTGCAATGAATGCGTTTCCTACAAGCTATATATAAAAAGCTTCACAGAAATCTGTTTATTCACTCTTCCAAGCCATCCTTTTTTTTACAGAACTAGAAAGATGAATGCAGACTTTTTTTTTGGTTATAAAAGTGCTAGCTATATACTCCCAGTTTGGGAATATAAATTCCCAGTCAACTCGGCAATGCACACTAAGATCACGTTGTCAAAAATGGCTGTATTCCATCGTACTGTCGCTTCGCTCAGACAGTTAACACTTCCATAATTCCATTTTCAGAGATTCACGTTAATGGCCTGTCACATTTAGCCGCTGCCTGACAGAATTAACCATTTGCACCACCACCAACCAGCACTACCACAGGAGTGGTCGCACATTGTGCCTCTCCAGATATTACAGAAGAACTAATTTCCAATATCACATTAGAAAGCATGGAATGGCAAACCTCCCATTACTTTTCATGAAGCCAGAATTTAACCTACAAAGTTTTGCAATGTCCCATGACACTGAAGCAATTACATTTCATAGGTAGGACTAGCAGAAGTCACACCAACATTTGTATTATAAGATACAAGTTAATAATAATAATAAGCTAATAAGTTGTCCTGATTCTTCTTTAACACACTATTAACAGTAGGTCCACCCATATGATAAGTATATACAGTCAATTTTGCAGGCAAGACACCAGCAATATCTCCAAATGTTATTAAAAATTGAATTTCCTGGTGCATTGAGCACTAAAAGCAGAGATAGAATGAACACCTCTGCAAGAGCTCGTATCAGTAACGCTCATTTTATTTATAAGCTGAATATCTGAACTAGATAGGTGAGAAATATAGACTTATTGGGGAAAAGAGCATTTGTCCCACTTTAATATGAGCTTATAAGGATTGTTGTGCTTTACTTTCTCGCCTCGTGCTTTCCCCCGGGATGCTGTTCCTCGCCTGCCATCAGCACTGAAGCCAGTCTCAGAGGTTCCCCTCGCCCCATCCCTCATCCCTCCTCCCGGCACTTCCTCCTGCCCTCGCCCTGCTCTCTGCAGCAGTGTCATCCACTGTGTTTGCGAGGCCACTGACACGACCAAGGTTAAAACAACTCTCTTCCTTGGAGGGTTATTATTAACTCAGATTGTTTAAGTTGCTCAGTTTACAGGACAGCCTGGCAAACAGCTGTATTCACACGATTTCTAGAGGATCTGAACTGCAGAGGGAGGTAGGAATAAACATCTGGGGACAGGATCTTCTTAGTGAGCCAGACCACTGAACTAGGTAACCACACTTCAAGAAAGAAGAGTGGGTAGAAATTTACAGTAAAGCCTAGTATTTTTTTTCCTACTTAGCTGACATGAAGTAAAATGGTCCTTCAGAAACTGAATGGGGCAATTATCCAAGGAAAACACCTTTTACCAAAAAAAAACAAACAAACAAAAAAAAAACACTTCAACCATCAGTCATTAATTCACAGGAAATATAAAAGAAAATAAAAAGCTGATATTATTTCATGGTAGTAGTTGTGATTCTTCTCATCCCTCAGCCTCAGAAAGGTAACTTGAAGCATCCAATAATAGCAACAGTCCTATTAGCTCTGACAATCCGTGTTGATGGATTTGCCATTTGGACAATCTAAGGAGCCTTCTTAAACCAGCTTAGCTCTCCCTTTTGGGCACTGTGTGGTAGGTGGGATTGCCACCTCCTGATGCGCGGCTCAAGCACTCACGCTTAGCTAGCACATAACCAGGGACCGCTAACTAAGAGCAACCATTTTACCAAAGGCAAGAAGCCAGTAGTAAAGCTTATTCTTTTCATTTAGCTTTTGCTGGTTTGCTCTCTGAAATACCTATGAAGAGTTCTCTTTTTGGCAAATCAGAACAGAGCACTTTTCAGATCACTAGCACCAACAAATAGAGTCCAGTAATGCCACTTTTACGCAAATCATATCTCCTATTACTCCATTATGCAGATCTGCAAATGAAAAAATATTTCCAGTCAGTTAGCAAGTCTCAAGGTATTTTTGGAGACAGCTGAGTGTATGGGCTAGTCACAATTTGCAAGTGCTACTCTGTAGAATCAACATCTGGTTACTGGGAGCAATCAACATAAAACTCTAAAGTAAACAGCGCTCTGATTTACTTGGTGCTCCACTTCTAGACTCTGATTCTGCAAACATATTTAGACATGGTTACTTCTAAAACATTAACAGTCCCTCATTTATTCTGAATATTTACCTGACTAAAGTGAAGCATGGAGGAGGGTAACAAGAGCCATTTACTTTCAGGCTCTTGTTTTCACGGTTGAGATGTTGGAAGGCTCAGCTTTCTTCTCCTTGGTAGATTGCTGTAGAAATTGAAGCTAAGTTAAGAGGATAGTGTTTGAGTTTGCTTTTTGCCTGTTTTCATTTACTGAAGCATACAGACATCAAGTTGATTGTCCAAGGTTGTACAGGGAGTAAGTGGCCCCATAAGGACTAGAGTCCAAAATCCACTCCCTCATGTCCCTGCAGTTCTTTATGCAGAATCACATGGCACTGTTAAATCTTCCTCCCTGAAAGCTTGCTCAATTTCTCCCTCATTCTTCTCTTTTACCATCTCTTTATTGCTTTGCTACAGTTGGAATTCAATGGATAACTTTTTTTTCTTCTATTGTGTTTCTCACAAGAAATAAATAAGAGAAGAAATATTGCATACTTAGAAAAGAACTTTTCTGAGTATTTAATTTCTTTTCTTTAGGAACTCCCCCTTTGCAACAGCCTTTGAGAGGTCTCAAAATAAACTGCTCTTTTACTACCAATCATTTCCTTTCAAAAAAAAAAAAACTGTTTTTTTCTTCCACTGGATTTATTTAGTTTTCTTAGTTGTGGACCATGTTCATCAAGGAGCATTAGACAACTTCTATTACAGGAAGGATGAGGGCTGCAACCTGTGTTAAGAAATGATCCATATTAGCAGTTCCTAAAAGGCTGGATATGTGCATTGCCAGGACATCTACACTATAGTAGTTCCCAAGAGAAGAGAGGCATTTTGCAGAATGTACTGCTTGCAGCTTACATACTGAAACTGTGACCCCTTCATCACTTATATGCAGGTCATTCATCTTCCAGAAGTTTTTATGCCTTTATTTGAATTGATTCCTTTAAAGAAATACATAGATGCACCTCAAAACACATGGCACAATAACCATAAGATTGCTATGCTAACCATAAGATATGTATTAGGATAGTGTGCTGGGCTAAGCTCCATACCCCAAGTTCAACATCTAAAAGCCAAAAGGCTCAAACTGTCTCCCCGCTGCTACCAGCGCGTGTGTCGGCTCCCTTGCAGCTGGCAGGTAAGGGCTGCTGCTTTTCAAACTACAGGCTGTATCTCTTGCACACACCCCCTGTGAAGTCATGTCTTGACCAGAAGGGTTACAAGAGCAGAACACATCTCTGCCACCATCCAGGCTCCCCCAGCCACGACTGAGAACAAGACAACCTCCTCCAGCTGCACAACACACCTTGTATGTCAGAATCACCAAAAACACCTAAGGACTTGGCAAGGGCTTAGTCTGCTCTGCTCGTTCCTCAATTCTGTCACTTGAACCTGAAGGTAGTAGAGCACACTTCATAGATGCGTATTTAACAGAAAAATGCTAGGGTCTTTGAAGTAAGTGAATGCTGAGCTGTCTTCATAGCCGAAACGTTCATGGGTAACCTAGCAATGCAGTAAGCACTTCCAGCCCACGGGAAATACTTCCAAATTCAGAACAAGTGAGGCAACTGTTGGAAGAAGCAGCAGTGAGCGATTTACATCTTTCTATGAGGTAAACTAGTCATTTCAACTTGTGATTTATTGAAAGTATTACAGGAAAGCTATTAAAAACTCCAGTCCTTGGACCTAAAACAAGATCATATTCAGCAGAGATTCCACATGCTCAATAACTTAAACTACTGTAGCCTTCTACATAGTATCTGAGTGAATTCCTCATAATTTTAGCCATACCAATATAAAGGGAAGAGTCAAAAAGATGCAGTAGGACAGTGGGATGCATGACACAATCCTCAAGAAGTACTATGAAAATGACATCTTGAGCAATAGGGGGTTACTCTTATTGGAAAGTAAAAAACTATCATCATCTCCTTCCTTCAAATTATTGATAGCCACTATTTTCTCTTAATTTCAAACAAATGGACAAGATTTTCCTTACCTTGATCACTAAGACACAACAATGACATGTGCGTATGTAGGAACTACGTAGCAGTGCTTCACAAACTACCTCCTGGAACTGCATTTTTTCCCAAAGAAGCGCCCGATTTGACTGCACTGTCAAGTTCTGATTTTCTGAACCCATTTCAGGCCCACTGAAGATCGAGCACCTTCTCAATGGATAAACTAGCTTGAAATGCAGGGCTCTGGGCAGCTGAAGGGAACCTACCGGTAGAATCATCCTCCTGAGGTTAGACGGGGCCCCAGTGGGAACCCCCTGAATCTCCCTGGCCCCTTCCGCCAGGGCGTCGCACGCGCAGGCAGGGGCCGCGGTGCTCCCGTGCCAAAGCTGCTCAGCCACGAGCCGGCTCTCGCCCCCAAGCTGCGCGGCAGCACTAGCAGGACGGCGAGGTGACCAACATGCCACCCTCTAACTTCCCTAGAAAATCCCCTAAGGCAAAGGCAGCTTTTTAGTAAAATACCAAGGCGTAGTAAACAGATTAGAAAGTGTCTTGGCACACATCAGCTTTCTGCATATAAAATTGTCTTTGAAAATAACTATCAGCTCTCTCTCCTCCTCCCCCACTACCGTACTTGGCTTCTACTGCCATTTCGTGATTAATCCTGCTCTTTAAAAAAAGAGTGGTTGGGAAACTCATGCTTCAGGCAGGTTTTTCAAACTTAAGTATATAAACACAAAATGTAGGAAGAGCTTAGGAATTACAACTTGGAAGAACCAATTCAAAACCTACTCATTAGAAAATGATCAGCTTCTTATTCGTCTTACACAGATACCACTTAAATCACTCCAGAGAACTATAGTGTTTCTATGCCGCCTTATGGCAAATGCTGCAAGCTGTAGGTAGTACTGCATACAATTCTTTGCCCCTAAGTAATTCCCTTTTTGCCAAGTATGAATTTGTAAGATAGAAGAAATATGGCTAGTATCAGACATAATGAGAGAAAACAAGAAATAATCTAAATGGCCCAATTAACAGTTCTTTTATTATTATGAGTCAAAATATTTTCTGAGAATGGTTATATATGACGACCATTTGAAGTAAAGGTTTCCAAGCGCATGGAAACTTATGTCAAGAATTTCTAAGTTCATCTTCTTTATTTCAGTGCTGCTTTCACATTTTCAATTATTTAACTACATAGACTAAAACTAGGCAAGCTTGGTCAAGCATAACTATCAATAATTTGCCCAACCGATAAGATTTTCATACCAGAATTTAGCATAATATTTTGAGAGGAAAGTTAAACCCAGAAAGCAGAGAACTGCAGTTTTCTTTAATGAGCTGATATTATCAGGTCTCTATTTCATAATAAGCATTTTTTTATTTTTTGTTCAGCAGCTTAGTTAAAATTTTGCAGACTTCTTTAAAAACAAATTCTTGGTGAGGCATAAAAGGAGGTCAGGAAAAAGGCTTTTCAAAACGAAGGTCCCCTGTAAACCCAGTCAAGAAGTTGGAAATCTCACGTCTGACCAAATGATTCCCCCTACTCAGAGGAATAAACACAAGCAAAGTCAGCATGCTAAAGAAATAGCTAACCGTATGATAAAGAGGGTGGAGTAAAAGAACTTTTAAAGAAAATATTGACCCTGGAAAAGGAAATAAACATATTTTTGCTCTGAAAAGCAATTCTGTATTTTGCCTTGCTATGGTACACATAGCACAATCTACAGGACATGCATCAACACATACTCTACATACTTCGCATGCCTTCTCCACCCTAACACTCCAAAAGGCAGCCTTCCAACTCATGACCTCATGCAAGCCCAACACTTCCAACATTTCAAGGCCTTGTGGATAATGAGCAGGACACTGTGCAATGGCACATTTCCCCCACGTATAACCTGTATCCCAGAAGAGCTCAGACACATCTCCCACCGCCTAAAACATTCAACCTAATGGATTTCAGCAGCTCACCTAAGACTGTTGCCAGTCTTGCTGATCTTATTCAATTCTAGTTTAGCTTGCCACTTCTGACTTGGATCTTACAAGTCTTTCTTTACAGTAAATAAAGTCACTACATTTCAGAGTTCACTGATGTGCACCTGTAGAAATAAAATCAGATTGCAAGCTACAACTCTGCTCCTGAACTCATCTTTCATTCACATCATATAACGCTCTTTCACCCACACTTGGCATCCCTGTGCCCTTCCTCGGTGTGCAAACTGTAAGCACAAGGGGGAGACTTCCACATAAGCCATAATTGTTCCCTATGTTAGAATTCAATTAAGATAGGCAGAAATAAATTCATTTATGAGTTCTTCAAATCTAGAAACTATGAGAAGTACCTTAAGTTTAATATGACAGTTGATTATAAACTTGAACCCACCCATGTAGATTTAGGTATCTAAAAAAGTATTAATTCAAGTATTAATAAA
Organism: Tinamus guttatus; assembly: GCF_000705375.1. Next base: position 159,854 of record NW_010581584.1, read on the forward strand.
TGCATCTGCATTATATTTTTCATTTGGATAAGTATTTTTCACTTTGCCAAGCAATCTGAAAGTATGTAGTCTGAATTCCTGCTATAAAAGTACAGAATTAATGTTACTCTTCGATGACCCAAAGCTGACTTCAGAAATAGTGTATCTTAGAAAGCCAAAAGCAATTCTCTATTAAAAACACATTCTGAGCTTCAAAATTTCCTTCTGGATAACGCTATTTACTTGAGATTTAGGTTTTACTCCAGGCCATGGTAAGAGCAGACATGTAGAGTAAACAGGATCATGTTTCCTCCATCTCAGCCATCACCCGGGCTCGTGCTAGGCACGCCGGCTGACAAACCTGCAGGCTCTACGTACACACTGTGTGAATAACCATCTAAAACTCCATACAAACTGCTAAGGCTCGCTGCACATTTTTCTTCTCCTTATAAAAGCTGATATTAAATGTTATCCTCTGCTAGTGGATTTTTGTCACGCAATAGTGAGCTTGAACTTCATGGAGTTGGGCTGTGCAGGAAGCTGGCTGTCTCTGCCTGGTTTACTGAGGAATGAGCAACACACAACCTATTAGCTCCATGACTTATCTTCATATTTGAAGCACAGGACATTAAAGGACTGTTAATATTAAAAAAGGATGAATAAGAAAGAAAATGGATGCAAGAAACTCAATCTATCAAAGAAAAAGTAAACCATAGTGCTTTCCAATAACAGCTCTAACCATGGTGCTAAAAAGACAGCATAGAAAGCTTATAAAAGCAGTCGCTAGAAAAAGTCAACTTTCGTATCAAATTGCTGGTAAAAAACCTCAGTATACACATTGCAATTATCTACCAGTAAGTTTGTTCTTAGGTCCTATAGTGACTTTTGGTACATTTTTAACGTTTTATATTTATTCTCTTCTGCGAATTATTCTTAGCATGAATATAGGCAGCTACAACATTAAAAGTCTGCATTAGTGTTTTTTCATGCTTTTTTTAAAATTTATTTTTTCATTAGAATAGATAACAAAATAGTATATGTTGAGGATAATCAATCCCACACCCACCTCTAGAGAAACAAAGGCTTTATAGAATTTCACACTTTTCACCATAAACCCTGAATAAGAAACCTTTCTTAAGCCATACATAGCAAAGGAAATTACCCTAATCTGAATGTACACTATTAGCTACAAATATCCTGTCTACAGACACCACATCCATTTTTGACTAATGCTCATGCTTGGATTACCACATGGAGCTACATCTCTCATCAAATAAAACTCAGTATTCAATTTCTTTCTAGATATTAAAACTTCCAGGATCACCTTGCAGCTTTTCCTGTCTCAGTCACCTCCTCACTAATCAAGCGCAGCAAGTCTTCATCCATAACCAGAAACACCTTCCAAAATGTGCCCCTGAAACTTTCAGTTTAACTGAACGTATTTGCCAGAGTGAATAAAAGGTTATAGGTTGTGCCACGCTCTGGGAAAGAAAACAGGACTGATGACTCAAGCCCAGAGAATTCAGCTCTTTTGTGGAGCACCTTCCTCCCACCACAACTTGCCAAAGTTGCTTTGCCATCTGCCTCATTTCTGATTTGCCCCAATGAACACATATGAAGTAAATACTTCCTAATCTTCCTTTTTTTTTTGCAAATGGAGTCGTAAGCTTAACATGACACATATGACACTAAACAAAGGTGTTTTCCGCTAACATCTGAATAAGTACCATCTAGTGTAAGTATTTTAAGTCCTGGTCCTGCAAAAGAAGAGTCCTGTATTTTTTGAAGTCTTTGACTTAGCTTGTTCTTCCACACTGATGAGATGAATAACCAGACATCCCCTCCAAATTTTTAAAGGTAAACATATACAGTAAATGCTAAACATACAGAGTAAAACAAACCAAGAGATACTGCAAGGGAATTGGTGGAGCTGACTTTACCATGCCAGTTTAAGTTGCTTTTGAGGAAAAAAAAAGAGAAACCATGCCAAACAATACTCCATTCAATTACTCTCTCCATTATTTTACAAGTGCTTTGGAAGTTACAGCAGTTTAAAAAATAATCTCAGCTGAATCATATCCAACAGCATGAAACAAACTAGTGACTTGTTATCTTCTTGTAGAGTACATTTAATCAGTTCAGATTCAGGCTTCTCTTCCTTTTCAAATGACTTGGCAGTGTGCATGAATCTCTTGGAAATGACTCAAGCCCAGGACATAGTAAGTACTGCATATCCGTCGCCTGTCACGCTGGCATCTGATAACCTTCGTCTGAGCTGCTTCTCCCGAAAAGACAACACACACACGCACACACACACACACACACGCACACACACCCCAATTGCAGGACCTTCAGCCACCAAATCATGCCACTCAGACCCACTGTTCACAGCCTTCCTAGTTAGGACTTTTGGACCATTTTGCACCACTTACACACCGACAAACTATGGACTTTACCTTGCTAATGTTGTTTGCGGATATTTCTGGAGCCCGTCTTTAAGCTCTAGAGATAAGAACTGCAATGAACTCCTTGTGCTGCATCTACTACCTCTTGCAGGATCCCACTGAGCACAATGCTGAGTGCTTCAAAAATCATTTTTTCAAAGACAGCCACAAAGGAAGAATAGAAAAAAAAAACTTATTAGAATTTATAGTCAGATAATGGATTTCTGGAGAGCTGGAGACCACTACTGGAAGAATTTAACTTGTGACATTAAATGAAGTATCAAAAGGCAAAACTTCATCTTGAAAGACACATTATGGCTCATATAGAAAAATTCATGCCTAAAGGGCTTTTACAACCTATGCTATGTAGATGGCAGGATTACACACTGGACCCTTGAGGGACATGATAACCATAAATCTTTGCATCTGAGGCGAAGAAAAAATCCTGAATTAGGAATTGATATTTGACAGATTACCACTGTGACTTCTAACTTCAGCTGTGCCACCAAAGCAGAAGAACCATACAAAATAAAAAGCTTTTTCCATATGCCCCAAACACAGAGTCCCAAGAGCTGCTTTTAACTAGACCAAGCCAGCAGGACCAGCTCCAGCAGATGCATGCTGAACCACATCCCTTCTGTCCTGCCTTGTCACACTTGTGTGGCCTCGTGTCACTGAGTTTTACCAAACGAGTCCATCAGTGCACTCAAGCTTCCCAAGAGGAAAATATTCCTGATCCCTTGGCACTGTTACAGATTCCTTCCTGTGGTACTGGGTACTGTGATAGCCACATGTGGCAGGTAGTGGGGCTTGGCTTCTCTTCACTTGGATTTCAAGGAGCTAGTAAAATGTTGCTTTGCAGTGAACATGTGTAGATGTTCAGCAAGTCCCTTGGAAAGCTTGGCATTCTTTTGTGCTCATGCAGATTTTTATCTAAATTTGACTTTTATATATTAACTCAAAGTATCATGCCCAGAAGTAGTATAATGTTTCCACGACAACATTTCAAAACAAGACCTGACATTTTTCAGACTTACTGGCACAGTTAAAATTAAAAGGAAAAAAACCCACCATATTAGAATGAGATGTTTCAATATTTTCCAATCTCTCAGTGCTAACAATGTAGATGTATTCCAGGGGAGCTTGTGCTGAGTTAAGCAGAATTCCCTAGTCCAAATTACAGAAGTAAAAGCTCTTCTAGTATTTTTAGACAACTCTGAGGCAATTTAAAGCCCATCCCCAAACCCCCAACACCCCTGTGAGCTGGGCTCACTCGGAGCACAGCTTGCCTTCAGGATGGCAGCCCCAGTGGAGAGGGAGGAGGGAACAGTTCGGAGCAGCACAGCATGTTCGTTCACGGTTTTTCTTTCACATTTCACTAAGTCACTTCTGAATATTTCCCAGTGGCAGGGGGAGAGCTGGGCACCCCCGGCAGCAGCCATGAGAGGGACAAGGCCCCAGCGCAGGGCTGCTTTGCGGCCTGGCGGGAGGCACCGCGCAGCTGCCAGCCCTTCAGCTGCCACCGCTCACCCTTGAGCGGGAGGAGCTCGGACTGCCTTTTCAGGGATAAAATCCAAGGCACGAGCCCCTCCGGCCACCTTAGTGTGGCCAGGAGCCCATGCAGGACCTTCTGCCCCCCGTCTCGGTGCTGTCCACAGCCCAGAGCGGGGCCCACAGCGACGGCTGCCGCTGCAACAACTTTCAGGGACATTTTTCATAAGACATCCGGAGCAGAAACTGATATAGTAACAAAGCAGACAAGTAACTAGTATTACAAATCATGTCAAATTTTGATCTAAACACAGATCTACTGTGTGTTTATAGATGCTTCAGCTCTTATCATTAGCGTTAAAACACCTCATATGCAGAGAATACCAAAGCCTTGGAGAGAGTATTTTTAACAAAGCCGTTTTTTAAATTGAGTTTTAGAGTCAGGACTTCAACACAGGAAGATTAACTAACCTTCTCATTGCTCTAGAGGAAATCTAAGCACCCCTCCCTCCAAATACCAGTTCCAGCGCTGTAAGCTGCCAGTCCACAAGTAACAGCTCCGGCTCTGCCTGGATCCAGCGGCATTACTCTGCCTTTCACCAAACCTGCGCCAGATGCATTATTTATAATTTTATTACTTCGGTTGATCAAAGTAATGGACTAGATGCTGACTTTTTAGCCATTTTGGCAGCATTGTTGGAGGAACTTGAAATTATTAAGCAGATGTTCTGCAACATAACTGGGGGCTTGTTTTGGTCTAATGAGATACAATATTTGTTACAATGAAGGAAATTGCTTGCGGATTTGCTGTAATGCATTTTACATATAGTGGGTTACATTTATATTGGAGCAATGAAAAAAATACAGTAAAAGTCCATATTACTTTTCAGATCTGATGATGTCACCAGTCTCTTATTTGGGGGAGTGGGGGAAGTGGGGAATCAGACTCAGCTTTCTGAGGTCTGGTTTTATACTTGGTATCTACCTCAACGGTGTAACAGATCCGAACAGTTAGGCTCTTTGTGATCACTCTCCAGAACTATCACAGCACTGTTTTAACATAACAAATCATAGCAAGTTGCACCTCTAATATTTTTAGGCCTTTGACCAAAATTATCCAGAAGCAGATCTCCTATTTTCAGATATATGAACAAATTGAATCCACAGTTTCTTTGACTCTTTCAAGCTCAGTTTTAAACTTGTGGTGTTTGGATTTAAATTCGCAGTTATACAATGTAATATGGAAAGCAAATTAACAAATTCACAGGTTGCCTTTGTGGGCAAATGCCAGAGATTTGTATCTATCTGGGTGTATGAAGGAAGACTGATCCAGAAGAACATTAGCAGCAATTCTCTCTTTTGTAAATGGCCTCAAACCATGGCTTAGATATTTATTATGCGCCATGCTTATAAAACTTCCAAGATGTCTAATGGAAACAAAGCACAATAGAAGCTGGTTCTGCTTTTCATTTTATATACAACCACTGGGAATCTCTTTCTTCTGATGTTCGTCCACATTATAAGCTTTTCTTTAACAGTGGTAAGATTTTCCTTGCTTTGAAAAATAGTAATTCATCATAACAAATGGGAATATCAAGCATATATAAATGCCAGTCCAACTACTTATGCCGGTTAAATTGGTGTAATCTTTTTAACTCTCTTCGCTACACTCGACACTACCAAAAAATTCCATATAGAACCCTAACATAAAACTCCAGAAACAGATAAAAGCTTACATTTAAATAATAATGTGAAACAGGCACACAAATTCTTCTTACTAAGAACGGTAGTCTCATTTATCCTCCCCCTGAAAAGCTGCATAGGCAAGAATTTCACTCTGGAATACCGGGGGGCGAAGTTGGAAATTGTCAAACTGGGGGATTTTAAAGGGGTAGCATCTGAAAAAAAAATAGTCTGTGATAGCGGAGCCTTTCCATCTCCACCCCAGCGCCCGTGGAGACCCTCACGGGGCAAGGAGGGGCAGCGACCAGGGAGGAAGGCGCAGCTCCCCGGTGGCTCCAGTGCGGGGCCCACCTGGCAGCCTTTCCTCCACACAACAAAGCACAAGACCCAGTGTTCGTGCCCCATTCCCGCGGGAAGAGGTTGATCAGAACAACAGAGGCTTAGGCAAATGCCTTTTGCCTCGTGTTTGCCACAGGCTATAGGCACGGAAATTACCGGTTACCACATTTCTACAGATGCCCCCGTTAAGGAGCAGTAAGTTCAGGGCTCCTGAGGGTGAGGACCTCCCTGCCAGCCCTGACTGGGGCTTGCAGCCAAACTGATAACCCTGCAATTAAGACCTTGCCCCTAAGGGACCTTGATTTTCCAGTTCAGGCAAAAATTGCTCATGCTTTAAGTGCCCAAGACCTGTGGTTAAACTTCTATCTCCAATAAACTACTTACTATCAACTACCTACTATCAAAACATGGCAATTGATAAATTAATTACTAGTTAATATCTTACGGAGATTAAGATATTTTGCATTTACGCCACATGAGCCAGACTAATGAGGCTTCCTCAGCTTTCCAGCTAGTCATAACTCCCAGATTTGTGAGCTCCTATCACCCTACCATGGATAATTACTTCCCTACTATCGATAATAATGCTGCAGGCGTCTACAGCATTATTTAACAAATAAACTCCTGGTTATTTATTGCTGGTTCCACATAGCCTGTTGGTACGCTAGCCCAACAGAACATGGTAAGAATTTCACAACTTCTGAATAAAACATGAATCAGAGATGAATTCTTTGAACTTGTCATCATTTTCCAAGGAAACGGAATCCTGATCCTGAAAGGAATTTGTTACATGCTTAATTCTACAGACACACAGAAATCTGGATATTATCAATCTGTAACAAACCTTTGCAGACTCAGGCCTCAGTTTTGTTCACTTTTTCAGTGACAGTAAAATTTAATCTAAACGACTCTGCAACTCTGACCTCATTCAAAAACCATTAAAATAAATGGAAAAAAACTCCAACTAACTTCAACAGTTCTTGGACTCTTAGGACCTACCAAAGTCATATTTATATTGCGTTCCTTTAAATTCACCAGAAACTAGGATCTCCACAACCCACTACACACACACTAGATAGGAAAATGCACTAGACTAGGACAATCACTGTTGACTAGAGTAGATAAATGTGAAATTTCTTATGAAATCGAAGATGCAGGAAATACTGAAATACTATTTATGACATTAGAAATATAAAATTTAGTCAACAAAAACTGTGTTCACACAAACTGAGGCAAAGATAGTAATTTTAAAATATAAAAAAGTTTTTATATTTATATTTAATTTTTATATTTTAAATATAAAAATATATTTTAAAAGTTTTTATATTTTTTATTTTATTTGCGTTTTAAGTAGGCAATCTCTTCTCTCTTCTACTTTGAAAACTCACCTGTTCATTTCTTTTTAAACACTAAAAAAAAATATTCAGCAGGCATTTTTCAATTTTGCACTGTAAGCTGATCAGCTCACACCACACAGAAGAAACTGTTTAAAATCAAGAATACACTGCCAGAGATTGAAAGTGATACAAGAAACATGTCGAATAAGTATTTCATACATTTAACAAGAAAGATGGAACACATGTTGATAATCTTTTGCATAGTTGTTGCTGTTTATTCAATATTCCCCAAAGTTAACCTATAACATATGTTAAAATTATTATACTGTTTCAACCTTGCAGCTCTACTTAATCCTCCAGACTATTACAGGGATTTAGAAGACATGACAGGATGAGTGGTCTTCTTGCAAAAACTGCACACCTGCAAAATAATGTGAGCTCTAAATTTTCCCCCATTCCAGTGCATTAACACTGTTAAAAAAAAAAAAAAAAAAAACACTACAGCATAAAACTAACAAGGAAGAGTTTCTTTGGGAAGCTGCACAACAAAAAAAACATTCAGAGCATCTGAGCCTGCTTATCTCAGCGTGCTGCAACAAGAATCTACCACCAAAAAACACAGATCTAGGAGAATTAAAAACAACCTCCATTTTGCATGTCTGAAAAGAAGCCTTCAAACAGGGACAGGATGTCATGTTTCCATGGGAGCTTTGTCCTACGGAAGCAGAAATTCAAAATTCAGATCCAAAGGCAAAGATAACTTCTTGGAGTGACATTTTAGCTCCAAACCTTAAATAAGGACCTTTCCCGGAGACAACAGGAGTAAAAAAAATACAGTAGCACCTTAAATAGGAGACCATCACCTTAAATAGTCCTCAAGTACCTCAAGGGAGGCAGTGAGGAGGATGGTACTGGTCTCTTTTCAGTGGTGGCCACTGACAGAACTAGAGGTAATGGCCACAAACTGAAGCACCAAAAGTTCCACAGGAACTTAAGGAAAAATTTCTTAACAGTGAGGGTGACAGAGCGCTGGAACAGGCTGCCCAGAGAGGTTGTGGAGTCTCCTTCTCTGGAGATCTTCAAAACCCGCTTGGACGCAGTCCTGTGCCACGTGCTCTAGGTGACCCTGCGTGTGCAGGGGGTTGGACTAGATGATCCCTAGAGGTCCCTTCCAAACTTAAGCATTCTGTGATTCTATGATTCTATGAAATGGACTAAAGCATCCTGAAGCATTCATTCTACCTGCATGCTTATATACAGTAACCACTGAAATGAAGAACAGCACTAGAAAGTGTGAGGAAAGATTTCCTCTGATAACCTAGTCAAGGTAATTAATTTGCCCCTCTGTTCTTTCCCCTGTCTTGAGGAACCCAACGTGATACAGATAGGATGCTAGAAAAAGCAAGTGGGGATTCAAAAAGGCTGTAATTCTATCCCTGGATAACATTCCCATGCAAACTCTACTAGAATTGATGAAAGACTCGAAGTAATTGTGATTATTTTTATTGAATAATTCCGAAATGGCAGAGTCCCTGGCTCTGAGGAGGTTTTGCTTGGCACAAGATCCAAAGCAGAGGATACAGAGAAGGTTCAGACCAATCCCTGAAATTGCCTTGGGCTGCTTAAATTCCTAGCATATGTTAACGTAAAGCAATCTTTGCTCTACGGCTGATATTCACTCCTGGATAACGAGCTCCGTAAGGACACCCTGTGACTCCTTGCTCGGCTCGTGCTCCCGGGGCGCTCGCCGCTCACCTTGGCGCTGGCTTTGCAGGCAGGTCGCCTGCCCGTGCAGCCGCTGCCCACGGGAGCTGCGCCACGACCAGCGCGCCAGAGCAGAGACCTTCGCGGACCGCGCTGGGTCCACGCGCCCCTGCTCAACGTGCGGCCTGATGGCTCAGCCAGCCCCGAGAAGGCTGTGACAGGCTGGCAAGGGCTTCCCTCCAGTGTGGTGGGTTTTGTGGATCATAGTATTTCATTGACTCCATGGAGGTATTTTAATGGGGAAAAAAAAGTATTTTTCTTGCATGACTTGGCAACTTATTAGAGACACAGAATCACATTACACTGATAAACAGCTACCGTTTGTTTCCTTCCCTTGCCCTTCTCTGCCCCAACACATCCTCACAAAGCACTCGACACATCCTCACAGCACAGTTGCTCAAACATGACTTTGCTGAAAACAAACGGCTTTCAAAAGCACACTACGGTTTAATTTTATATTGATCCCAACTTCAGGTAAACTGATCCCAACTTCAGATCCCAAACTTCAGTCAAAAATCTTTTATTTTTACTTCCAACATTTTTCCCGCCCTATCCAGGAATAACTGTTAGCCATTTTATACCATTTTATCTGTTAAATGGTGAAATCAACATACCTTATTTTACTGGAGACAAGACAAAGAAAAACACAACGTACCTGCAAAAAACAGTCACCGCAATACCTTTTTAGGACTTCACATTCTATTAATATCTGTCTTAAGGTTAACATTAATTTCTAGCTACTACTAGGAATTATAAAACAATATTTGGCAATTTGTTGTAGAATAAAGAATACTCTGTAGAATAAAAGATTCTTTCTTGTTGGAATACTATTATATAATGTTTCTGCTGAGATGAAAAATCCAGGTGCAGCACAATATTCTTATTTATTACTAAACCATTCCTTAACATGTTACATTTTAATGTGTTAACACTGAAGTGAGTCATCACCGCTTCCCATGAAATGAGCACGCAGCTGAAGCATGCAGGCACCACAAAATAACACAGCATAAACTGTCACCGCTTTGCAACACTTTCCATTTCTTATGATGCAAGAAGGGCAGCATTTTTGGTTCCCAACATCAGTTTATGTCAACAAGCTGCCTAATCCTAGAATTCAAATTTCCTTCACTTTTTTAAAACAAGTCAGATAATAGATTTTGCTTTAAAAAGTTTACTAGATTTCAATGAAAGTAGCACTAAAAAAAGCAAACAATCAAAAATCAATCACTGTCCTATCTCTTGACAGATTGAAATCTAACCCTGCCAGCACCAAGCAGCACGCTGCTAGAAAACAGCTTCTAAGAAAACTTCTGAGAAAAACTCCTCGTTTTGCTCTTTATTGATCAAGTGGAAAGGAAAAATAACATCCATAATAAAATATTATTTGAAATATTTCCAAATGTACTTATATCACCAATCACCAATGTCAAGAAACAACAACTTTTAGATTAAAAAAAGTAAACATAAGTCATTTTTTCCTAACTGATTTCACAGCATCAGGTTCTTGACTGTTTCAGAGTCACTAACAGGCAAAGATCTAATGCTCTATACCCACAGTCACTCTTTTGTGACTGTGGGTTTTGTTTCAAAAGAACAAATAACTGGGGACAATTTCACTGGACAGAAGAATTGTAGGGTTTTTTCTTCAATTCAGACCATGAGACCATATGCACTTGCAAAGTATTTCTCAGAGACACTTTCACAGTATCAGAAAATTTCTGAATACCACGGTCGTGAATAGTGTTGTGCAACCACAGTTGCTGGTAGCAGCAAAGGCAAATGGAGACAAAAGTTAACAAGGCAAGCTACAAAACTACCTTCTCATTGCTTCCCAGAAAAATATATTGGTCCTAGCCAAGCAAGGATTACATTGAAGCAGCACCCGCCTCCAGCGGCAGCGGCACTGCAGTTCGTTCCCCATCGGGCCCAGCCTTGCTTGTTTAGCTTTCCAAGGCCATAGCCTATTTTCAGATTCTAGGCTAGTCTAACAAGCCTTGCTACTGCACAGTCCAGATACAATTTTGGTTCTAAAACTGAGCCTAAAAGCCCCAGCAGCCTTCCTTAAGTTTCTGGTCCCATGAAACAAGGGCTTAATTCTTCACGAGACATTTACACAACTTGCAGCTAATCCAGGTAGACAAGAGAGGCTCTAAAATAAATACTGGTCACAGTATTTATACAGAAGCAAGCTCTTACATAGCAAAGCTAGGCTACATTCATTCAAACCCTCTAAGGCTAGAGCAGATATGGCTTGGCAGCTTGTCTTCTTTTTCTTCTTTTCCTCTCCTCTTAAAAATACATTCTGTTTACCTGGTTTATTTTCAAGCCCACTTTGGAGTTCCCTGAGTTCACTGCTGAGCGGCTTTACATTGAATGGCTGTTTTTTCCCTTTCTCAAATTCAGTAACAACCCTTTCCACCTCCAGAGCTGTCTGTATCCACCTGTGTGTATATCAACGCCCATAACTTCTTTTAAATCCACTTTTCCTTTAAAAGAACAAGTAGAAAAGAGGGGGGAAACTGAGGTACACAGTTAACTATACATATTCTACATATTACATGCATACTATATATGCAACTAGACACATATCTGCACATGTGTGTGTGTCATTACAGGAGGGAGGGTTGACTTCATAGGTTATGTCTGCTTGAATTGATACAACTAAAAATACATATACATTATTATTATAACTGCAACAGACCCTGGACCTCCAGATGAAAGCCAGGCTCTGATATTGCGAAGCTTCCTACAAATGCAAAACAAAACAATAAAAGCATATAGGAAGAACAACTACAGACAGCACATTGCCACGTTGGAGCATTAAGTTTTCATATATGTAAGTGTCCAAGTATAGTTTTTATTAAAGCTTCCTGCAGAAGTGATTGTAGTTACATTTTTCAGTAATACCCAGGATATTTACAATTTCCAGATCAAGCTCAACACAACAGATGTTCAGGAAACAGGCTTATTGATTAAGTTAAAGAAATGCCTCAGATACTTGAGCACAGTTTTAAAGCTCTGTAAACTCCCATCTGCTCGCTCTTCTGATCCAATCACAGGCCAGAATAAAGGGGAAAGAGGGGACATAATTTAAATTAACTTCACATTTGACTACATTTGAATAAATTTTAGTCTCATAAGTGAGCACTTCAGCATTTCAAAGATATTTCGGTCAAAAAATGAAATCATTACAGATTTCAGTAATGTCTGAAAAATGGATACTTCACAGCCTTGGATGGGACTTTCAATTAATCTAAAGGAAACGAGGGCTCACAGATCATGGAAATTCCAGAGGAATTATAGGCCTAGAGCGCTTAAGCGTCTGTCAGTGCTTTCAGGTGTGTGTGTTAGGCTTTCTGACGTTATACCAACCTGCTACTTGCTTATGTTCACAGCTTAAAGTCACTTACTTTCTGAGCAACCCTTCATGAAACAGCTAGAGCTTAAGATGGTTCTAACTGAAAATAGCCCAACAGATAATAGGAAAAGCCAAGCAAAGCAAACTGCAGTAAGTTTCATACATCAACTTACACGGTAATTGAAGAACTGATGTCATGAATTCTAGTAATATACAAACCAGATAAAGTTCTTACTATTTTTTCCCAAATTTATTTTCTACATCTCAAAATATTACGCTAGATAACCCCCAAAGAAAAGTACATCCAAAGTGATGACAGAGCATGTAGAGAGAAATCACATCAGCATAGCTGTTTCGTGCTTATTTTAATTGATAGCACAGACTTAGATATTCAGTCTGCAAGAAGACTAAGACACAGTTTTTTCCTATACACTTCCTACACTTACTACAATCAAAGGGGAAAAAAAAAGTTGATAATCCTATTTCTTTGCTGAAATATAGGAATGCAAACTGTTACTACTTATATGCTGATTTATGGTCACTGGGGAAGTATGCACTATTTGAGCTGTAGCTGAACAACAAATAAAAACACCTTCTGTTCATTACTTTTCAAGCCTCTCAAAATTCTGCTGCCTCTTTCATGACTCTGACTACAGTAATTGATGTAAGATAAAATTAGCAAGAAATCATATAAAACAACTGTATGCAATTGAAATACAAGCTTCAGGAATAACCAGCTCCAAAATGAAACAGAAGTGATCAGTAAGTCTTCTAACATGTTGAGGCAAAAAGCAGAGAAAAAATATGGTCTATCATCATGAGAAATAAAGATTTCAGGCAGCTGCCTCACTGAAGATAATACTTTGCAGCTGGGTGATTGCAGCACAGCTGGATTAGTTCTTGAGATGTGGTGTATACACTCAAGCATCTGCATGTCCACTAACCAGAAGTAATTTACCAACTCAAGTATAAATAAAACTGTGGGGTTTCTGCTCATATTTTTGGAGGAAAAAAACAAGTTATTAAAGTTTTGCAACAAAAACTAGCAGCTAAACATAGCAACTCGTGTGTCACGAGCAAAACTGGTAGTTGTAAATGAGCGAAGGCCAAGAATTCCTGCGGCGGGACCTTGTCGTCAGCAGGACTGCGCTCCTGTGCCGAGGAGTCATGGGCGCTGGGGACACCCGGCAGGGTGGCCTGACCCTGCTCGCCGCAGCGCCCACCGCCTGCTCCGCCAAGCTGCGGCTCTGCTTCCATTTCACCCAAAGGACAACTCCAATGCTGCTTCTCTCGGTATACAAAACTCGAGAAGTGTTTAGTCTACAGTGTTTCTAGAAAGGCTTTATATACAGAAATAATGAGATTTGACAAAGAGCCCTGAATAATGCACTAATAATGTGCATGTAAACAATATATATTTTAAAGACTTGTTTATAATACATATGTTTTAGAAAAAACAAAGGAAAGATCCAGAAAATCTGTGTGATGAGTATAAAATTCTTCCTCCTAACTACAATCATACCTTCAGTAAGGCAAAGTTCTGTGGAAATAGATACAGAATATCAGTAGCTATTAAATCTTGGTGGTGACACCTCACATAATGACAAAAAGAATTTCTTCTTTCAGATATACTAATTTTCACATTCGATTTGTTATTCAGTTTTGGTACTTTCTGAACACAGAGCTGCTGAAGTGTGATTTCCTTTTCCATTTCATTTTGGTTCAGGACAACCAAATTGAACCGCCTGAATGCACATCGGCCTTTTAAAAGCGACGTCCCCATCTATGTGGAATATGTGGAAGCACTGCAAGAACAACTTGCTTCCTATTCCAAGAATATGGGAAAGAAAATAAACATAAGACTTGATTATTAAAGCTGTCATAAAACACTTTGTGAGAAGTAACCCACTGAACCATGCCACACTGCACCACCAAAGAGCTACTAAGTTTTATATAAGATGACACATCTATTTTTCTACCAACTTTGCTAGATATGATGTGATGAGGAAGACAGATTTACTTCAAATAAATCACTTCATGAAGCTCCAGAAAAAAATTCCAAGCTCTGATGCAGATCTAGTCTCTTAAAAGCCATTACTTCCAAGGCAAATCAAATTAATAACTCAATTTTCAAAACTCAAAGGACCCATTACACTCTCTGAAATAAAGAATCAGGAGGAAGCTATGGGAAAATCTGCAAGTATAATGTAATCCCTGCTCTGCTAGGAGCACAGTGCATAAATTTAAAAGAATATCATACTACTCAGTCATACAGCTTCCAGGCACAGTGCCCCATGCTTTTTTCCTGCACAGAGGCAATAAACTAAAGCTCTACCTGCATCAGAGTTAATCAATGATAGATGCTCTGTTAAATACTCGCTGTGGCAGAAAAGGTGTGACCAGGCTTGTGTCACTATTGCACCTGAAGACACAGACCGGTAATAGCTTAAACACCAGACACATTCAGCAGAACTGCATGTGCTCCCAGCACCTCCCAAGCCCTAAGGCATCAGAAAAGTCTGCGTGGCTGCAGCCTGCTGCCGAGCACGTCGGTCACATCCTTCTAACTGACCTCCAGCAATTCTCTGCTGGCACCATGCTGACCCGTGTGTCCCAAAGTGCCTGAAACTATTTGCACCTTTCAGTAACTGACAGATTTGTAAAAGATCAGTTAGGCTTTTCTTCCATTTTATAATTAAATGTAATAAAACAGAGTTTATTCAATACTATCAATTATCAGCAGACTGGAGAATTTCCCTAGCCGCTTAACTTCTTAAGTTGTTTACTATTTTATGCAATCTACTAGAGAAGCATTTCTTTCCTGCATCACACACACACACACACACAAATGTAGCAGCTTTTTATTAGCATTTAGTCCCCGTGCTAATATCAAAACAAACCCAGTCTATATCATAAATGCCTCATCTGATGTGACTTCCCAAAGTTGCAATACTTGCCACACACCTAGGGGAGGTCTATATTTTAATTTTTTTTACAGTGTATGTATTTTACAACTGTAGCTGAAAAGCACATAGCTGCATTTCAGGTTACTAGAAGGTATTTTACAACAATAAGCTCAGACAGGATTTTTACTGTCTATACAGCAAGTCCTCTGAATGCAGGGCAGGCTTTGGGCTGGAGTGCTGACATGAAAGTTATTTCAGACTTAGAGTACCACGAAGTCCAGTGTGAAAAAATGTACAGATTAAATACCCTTCCAGGGATACAAATGTTGAAACTGGAGTAGTCTAGATGCGGACCCAGTTGAAGCAGATGCAGCAGATCCTGCCCTCCCACGCGAGGGGCCGTGCAGCCCTGAGGAGCGCTCGGGGCGGCAACGGGGAGGCCCGAAGGTCCTGGCGGGCAGCATGGCCCTCACGCTGCAGTGAGGCCACCCAGTCCTGGCAGCCGCCCCAACGCCAGCACCCACCAGCGCTGGCACCGGGGGAGGCTGCAGGCACGTTTTTTTCTACCGAAACCGCAGTGGTTTCACTAGTGCTAGTTCGGATGCACTGCTGCAGCTGTCAGCGACAGGAAGTTTCGGTGCATGACTCCCAAGCACACACAAAGCCTGCTCTGAGGAGCAGCGTGCTACATTTTTCTCTCAGCAATCATCATAAGGATGAGGTGGTAAGAGGAAGCCAAGGCCAGCAGAGTCGGAGGAGGGACGGGCTCTGCCAGGCCTCGCAGGGCCCCGCGCGCACCTGGGCTCACCCGGGGCTCGTGACTCGGCCCCGCTGAGGCGGGAGCCGCGCGGGCAGCGCCGCTGTGCGCTGGAGGCAGCGCGGCCGCTCCCCGCGCTATGTGCGGGCGGCCGGGCCAACAACCAGCTGCCAGCAACAAACTGTTCAAACAGCTCTCGAGATCTGAGCGTGGCTCTGTTCCTAGCAGCTTCTCTGGCCCGATACAGTAATTTTAAGCCAAAGAAATTTTGACTCTGCCAAGTGGAACTAAATCAAGTGTACAGCCACCACTCCGTAGTGATGCTTTAGCCACGTCTTCACTCCTGTTACCTTTGTTAGCTAGAGCTCATCAAGCTCTAACATCAGCTACAGCTGCCTATGTAAAATAACACATACACTGGAAACAGCAAGTCTTCCAGCTCTCACTGCAACACGGTCAAATACTGCACTGCACAAAAGCATGTCCACCAGCACGGGAAGCACAGAGGAAAAGAGCTTTAGTTAAGTTCAAACAACAGAGACCCTAGAAGTACCTGTAGCTCGCTCCGGAGGGAGAGAGTCCTGTCCGTGGCCTCCCTTGCTGGGGGGCAAGGTGGGTGCGGGCAGCGTTTGCGTCCGGAAGGCGCAGCCTCTTCCCGGCGCGCAGCACGAGCAGTCGCACACTCGCCACGGCACCCGCCTAGCGCAGGGAGCGTAATGGTCAGTACCACAACAGAACCCCACAACGAGTACTGCAGGATTGAAATACTGGATAACTGCCTGACTGTCGTTTGCAAATGAAACTCAAAGCAAGACCACCAACATGCAGTTGGTCAGGACACGGCAGTGTCACTGATTGGAAAATACTGTATTTCACAATATGCGGGAGATTAACCAGGTGTCCTTTTAAAGATGAAGTATCAGACGGAGATTTTCCTGGAAGGGACTTTATTTCATTCCTAGGCTTAAGAAAGATTTCTGACAAACTTTGCTCAGTTGTTCCTCTCCTTTCGCAAAGTGCAGTTCTTCTTCACTAACAAAGATTTCTGTAACTAGATTTTCACGGAATTATACTTTTTAAATTAACTAAGCAGGTGTTTTTCCTTATACAGATTCCTTCAACTTGTTCATCAAAATATCTACTACCTTCTTTAGATTAAGAATCTTAACTGAAATTAAGAGCTCAAATTTGAAGAGTTGAATTATCAGAATGCCTCAAACATTTATTGCTTTTACTGATTTTGATTTCCTTACAGGTTTTATTATCATTTCATGATGACGCTTTCCCTGTATCCAAAATGGAACTTCCTCTAAAGTCCTGCCCTTAAAATTATCCTGAGCTACTGCTTCTCCAACACAAACCAGGGATTTTTTCATTAAATACTCTAAATTCATAGGGTTTATAGTCCCTTTAATATGGCTTTTTAAATAAAGACTAAAGTTTTTGTTGGAGCAATAGCAGATAAAATAGGATTAGAAATACAGCTGCACTAAACTGAAAAGGGGAGAAATCAAAATATTTGTGTCTTTCAAAAATAATAATAATTATACTTAACTTACCATCAGGACAAGGCTGTAAATCATGGTTTAGCTGTCCGTATTGATCCAACATAAACATACAGAGCAAGCTGTGCAGTGCAGGGTAGGGAAAAAGAAATGGTTGTGGCACGTTTGAGATCCCCTGAGTCATCTTTCCTGGCACAGGCAGAAGAGCCAAAGCTGCTGTGTAGGAAGCAAGGAGATAGTGGTGGGCTGAACCGGTCCGCCACTGGCCGTGCCCTGTCAGTGGCAGCTCGGACTCTGCCTGAATGCCTGGTACAAGATGTCCCAGTTGTACAGTTCAAACTTCTTTTGGAGCAACTTGGCGAATGCCAGCATGACAAACTAAAAATACAGAATATTCGTAACTTGAGACAAAGAATTACAGCACAGCAACACTTCAGAACACCCACAACAGTTTGAACCAGAACTGAGGTGTAGCTACATCAGAAACAAATACTACTTCATCAACCAGGAGTCAAACATTAACTTACCTGAACCTGCACCGACTCAAGTTTAGCTGCAAAAACAGCCAATGCCAACCGTGACTCATAGCTGCCCATCTTCGGGCACTACCGAGAGCAGACTGTTTGCTGCTTTCTAGAACACATGGAAATCCCCATCTCTGCGCAGAGAGAAAAGGGAACCTCACACATCTGCAAAATTTCTTGAATGTAATAGGATAGTCCTCTAAAAAATAAGCAAACCATGACTAATATCTCCTCCCGCACAACTTTGGAAGCATCTTTGTCACTTACAAAACAGGCACAGAAACCCAACAGCTAACCCCAAGAGAGCTTTCCACACACTGCCCAGCAAGGGGCTCACGGGTCCTCGGGAGGGATAACGCAGTGACATTAGCCTGTGCTCTCTTCCGGTGACTCGCCCAGCCAGCACTTCCAAAGCTGGTATCAGGCTCTATTTTGCACAGCACATTTGACCTCAGTTTACTGAAATCCCCAACCTTGCAGGAGGAATCCCTCCATCAGGAATGCAATTTTCTTACTCCTTTTCCATACTTTTCTCATTTTGCCTCCTTTTTAAAGCAGAGCATGGTGCATTATTCGGTGACGCTTGCCACTACATCAGTTGTAGTGCTTACAGGAACAGGGTGCCAACATAAAGACAAACTATAGTACAAACTGAAGCCTTTATTTGTAATGGAGTCTGCTGCAATGAGAATCCCTATAGACACTGCCTGAAGGCCACGGCCTAACCTGTTACATCTATTTAGTTATGTGGAACTGTGTTCCATGCAGCTACTTACTCAGGAGAGACTTAAACAATCCGAGTAAGTTCTTTCTGCTTTGTTCTATACATATTCAGAAAGGATAAGCGGATTGGTCTGTATCCTGATTTATCCTATATCTTGTCTTTTAAGGTAAGACCTGCTGCTTGCATATGGTGGGAGACATAGCACAGAAGACACAGCCTCCTACCAAAAGAGCTTATGGATAACGTTCTATAACCGACTGACTCCAAGAAACAGCATGGCCTCAGAACAACAAAGATACCTAGCTATAGTGTGCATATATACTTTTGTAAGCTTAACCCTATTTGTTCTTTGAAGTTTTATGAAAGAGAAACTTTTAACATTAATTTAGAAAAGAAGACATGAACTAGACTAGAGAAATATTTGAAAATTAAAAATCTATTTACCTCATAAATAACTGTTGATCTTACTTGAGGCAGGCCAAGCTGCTGCTGACAGAAAGATGAATAAATAAATAACCGTTCCACAAAACACATTACCAGAGAAAGCCTGCAAGCCCAGCTCCCTGGGGTTTTGCCCTCCAAGGGTTAGGAGGCTGGAAAGTGCTGCTTTGTATTCCAGGACATTCATTTCAGCGTGCAGCTGGGCAAATCCCAAGCAGAGCTACCCCTTCCACAGTCACCATCCCAACCATTGGACGTGTCAGTAGAAAACACAAATCATAGAGAGTGCTGAACTGAACATATCACAATCATGAGTCAGATGCTAAGTTTGGATAAAAAAAAACCAACCAAACAAAAAACTTAATTCTGTTTACTGAAAGGGAATTATATCGAACCTTCACCATCAAAAGACAAACTCAAAAGTGAATGGGTAAAAGAGAAGACAGTTAGCTGTGTAGTAGTTGAAATACTGTTGCAGCAGTGTAAGAGAAGAGGTACAACCTGTCAATACAGGACTTAGGTGCTAAGTGCTCCTTCTTGTGTACTCTGGGAAACACCGGAGTGAGATACTTTTGTCATCCCATAAATAAATTCAGCAGATGAAAAGGGAAAGATCAACAAGACTCAACAAAGCCTGCTGGCTTTGTTAGATAAAAAAAACCCATATTTTTATGTATGAAATACAGTCTGCATCAAAATCCAAAACAAAGATGTCTTTCCTTACCTTCAGCAAATGGTTCCCACTCATAAAATCGACCCATAAATGGTTTGTTATTGTATGATGCACACTGCACCTCTCTGATATTTCTGCTGCTTTCAGGACACATCTGTTGAAATAAAATACACAAATTCAAATTATTATATATCAATGGTAATATCATTACTGGTTTCTTACTATTCATTCATTTCTAGAAAGGCAGTGAAGGCACTGTCACTTTCTATGAACAATATTA
This sequence comes from Tinamus guttatus, assembly GCF_000705375.1. The sequence goes on from NW_010581584.1 coordinate 180,059, forward strand.
AACGTAAAAAGACTCCCTTTTTTTTTTTTCCCCAAAGAAGATAAAAATTAGAACCATATGGGGAAGAAGAGATTCTGGTCTTCTCTGTTGTCAGCATACCTCTAATCCAAGTAGGTCTTGCTGTACGGAACCTCTCAAGATTTTTAATGGCAAGTGCTTAGTGGCAAATTCATCTCCTTATGTCTCTAGTCTGTAGAATCACTGTTTCTATGGCTTCACACATTTCATTCCTATTCCACGGATAGCAACATGTGAGAAACATGTTGGTGCTGAACACACTTAACGCCTTAACTAGATAAGGTAGTAAGCAAAATAGAACTTTTGTGGTACTTAGCAGCACTAGCAAAACACAAGTTTCAGACAAACAGGTAGTGCATTTGTGACATTACAAAATTGATAATATGCCTGGTACGGGTAAGAGATACTAATCTTGCACTACAGAAGAGCAAGAAAAACAAGTATACTTGGGTCATTGCCATAACGAACAGCTCACTTCTTAGTTCTAGTACTAAAAGCTGAAAGCATCTGTAGAAAAAGTATTAGACAGCCTGGCAGAATTCATGTAGTTGATGGTTTGGCAAAAAAAGCAAATTCATTAGAGTTGACTTTTTCCTCAGCAAAAACAAGATGCTTCAAGATAAAGTCCATAAACTAGCTCTGAAGCGTTTCCTTTCCACAACAGCTTTGCATTTTTTATTTTTTATCTTCTGGGCTGTGATTCAACACAGTTGAAGCACACTTCCACAACAGCAAATGCTGGCCACGCCAGCCTCTTGTCCTGCCCCATCCTACACTGCAGTATGTTACCACTTTTTCTTTTGTACTTTTACGTGCCATTACTGCAACCAATTATATTACTTGGTATTTTAATGTGTGCCCTTCAGCTGCCAGCTTCAGAGATTTGGAAACCACGTAACAAGAAGTCCTCCACATATAGACACTTCACCCAGGCATGCACCGAGGCAGAAGACAACATCTGCCATTAGGTCAACTGCAATACAAGCTTTTGGGCAGACCAGTCTTCTTCAGATCAGAAACAGACTCCAAAGTTAAATACAAGTTAAATAATTAAATATTTTGTTTAAAATTATCTCATGCCCTCACTTTACCACAGAGAAGAGTGCTCTGCCTAGAAACACACACAGAGGAGCAGGATGTGCAGAGAACAGGGGCTCTAATCAGCACAGCCTATGTGCTTGGAGTCAATAGATCAGGTTTGGTCATGCATGCAGGGTGAATTTTTTTAGGTAGTCTTAGATCAAAACAGCTGTTAAAAATACTTTCTACATAAAAGTAATGGAAATCACATAAAGAACTAAAATAGAACAGCAAATTATTTTTTTTCTAAAAGAAACAGATTTCAAGGAAAAACTGGAGACATAAAAGCAACATGACTGAATAACTGTTTTTGAGGATGTAGTAGGAAAACAAGCAGTAAGAGGAGATCCCTCCTGCATCTACAAATCATTTCTCTTATATTGGTATGGAGGAAAGCCTTGTCTGCTTTGCAGCGAAAGCCAACCTACCGAGGGCCCCACAGGAAGTTCTGCCCAGGAATTCCTGCTTTGCACCTCCCATCTGCACGTGAAGATGCATCTAGTTAGATGAGAGAGACATCAAAGCCAAGTCTTTTCCAGTGGGCAATAAACTGCACCCAAGGCAGGCCTACAAGTTAGTTCACAGACTACTTGATCTGCTGTTAGACTCAGAGGAACAAGTCTTCTGGAACAAACATCACTTCTGGCCAAACAGCCATCTGTGCTTTGTTTGCCCTCCCTTCTGAGATCTCCAAGTACATGCAAATATTTTCCTCAACAAACCCTCGCATAAGAAGCAAACAAGAAATCATGCCTGAAAATACAGCCATGAGTTAACAAATTATATTGTAAGGGTTGGACAAAAAGTCTTTCTAGGGCCAAACACAAATCAAAGCTATATTGCCACAACTGAAATACACATCCTTCATTCTGGGACATGCAGTTAATTCAGCCACAACAAACAACTTACCAAAGCTTAAACTTTTAATGGAAATTAATCATCGTAGGTATCTTATAAGCGAAGGGCCAGACCCCTGAAACAGCATAAATTCAGGTCCTTCCAGTAAATTAAAGAAGAATGATGTCAAGTGAGATACCAGCAAAGAGCAAAGAACGCAGCCTGAAGGGTTTCTTTCGAGTTTCTTTTTCTTTTCTTTTTTGGCACAGCTTTTCTAACAGTCTATTGTGAAGTTTCGTTGTTTCTTATTTTTCCTTCTCTTAGCCATGAGCTTGTGCTCTTGTGTATCAGTGTTTCTGGCTCATAAACCATTTCCTGTCCACCCTATTCATACCAATGGCAGACACTGTATGAATAAAAAGAGCAAAATATTCATTCCTGTTGCCAAAAAATAGTGCCTTTTTCCCCTTAAAGAGGGAAAAAAATATATAACGATTTTTTAAAAAAATTTAGATAAAGTTGACACAGGACAGAGGTCTCAATTCTTTAAAGCAAGACAAAAGACTGAAAAACAGTAAATAGCTTGCATGGAACAAGTCTGAACTAGATGAAAAAAGATGAGCTTAACAACATCCCTGAGACTTCTAAAAGCCCAGCACCATGCTATGAAAAATTCACTTCCATTGAAATTCCACCATTTCTTTCACTAAAATGTAATTCCAAGTTAAAACTTTGTCTGAAAGGCCAAGCAAGTAAACCTGCCAGCAAAAGTTCTTTGCTTTATTCTTTATACAATCACAAGCATTCCATTTCTGATTTCTTCAGTGAGAAGGCGCAAAGAACTAAAGTTTCTATGGCTCATGAATCATCCAGACTTAAGATATCTACCCTCTACTCTGTAAACATACTAATTAACAACTATATATTACTTATTGACTCTTCCTAAATTGTTAATGCATAGTTGAACAAAATGACACGTTCAGGCAGCTTGCTGCTCAACCCACCTGAGAAGTAAATCCTTGACCATTCATCAAAAAAGCACTGCGTCATGCTGTCTCAGTCTCTCCGGAGTTTTTTAGAGCACAATTTTGGCAGAAACCACTGTGTTATCACAAAGTTATACCCTAAAACACAATGGCCTCGCACGCGCTGCCGCTACGCTGCCCTGCCTGCTAGGCCAGAGCAGTGGCAGTTCATGGCAGAGGCCCGACACCCCCCGGGCCCGCTGCCAATCTAGCCTGAATATGACTTGGAAAAGAGGCGAGTTGACGGAAGCCACACGACCCGTCCCCACGCTCCAGGCTCGCGGAGGGACCGGCGCTGTATGGAACTGTGCTGGGCCAGCCTGCCCAGGCCCCCCACAGCACGAGGGCATCAGCAGCCAGGTGCATAATGGGCATTTGAAGGAAACAAAACAAAACAAAAACATTTCTTTTCGGTAACAACGGATCTTGTATTTTCCCCTCAGAAACAACAGGCTGTTTTGTGCTCATTGAGGCAGCTCGCTACAGCCTTTCCCAGAGGTTTTGACATAAAAGCAGGAGGACTTCCTTAAATGTTTGTCCAAAACAATTCTTTTTTTAAACCAGCTATGTGGAGACCAGATGAGCAAACTGTACTTTACACACACTAAGAAAACTCACAGATTCTGTCATGTAGAGCCACATAAAACTGTATCTTATGCTGGCAGACTCTTCTTGTATTCTTTCAACTACACACTATGAAATTAGAAACACACTCTCGACTCCCTAATTTTGCATTTTTTTAGGTGATGGCTCGCAGTTCAAATATGCTGCCAACGCTATCAGTCAGTCAGGCCTGGGGGCTTTATTCAGCGCTGGGCATTTTCACACAACGCGAGAGGCTTTCGAGCTTCCGCGGCTCTTCCCGCCCGCTCTTTCCACGAGGCTGGTGTCTCGGCCAGCTCTACTTCTTGGACCTCCATGAGGCGAGATCACAGCAGCGCCGCACAGCCCTTCAACTGGGAGGTGTCCATCTGACTTGCAGGATCTCGAGCTGAATTTCCTGAGTTTCCTCATTGAATCAAATATAGCATTTCTGAAGAAGTAATCTTATTTATGTGTAAGCTTCATGGCAAGCTATGGATAGGAAAGCAAAGCACTCCAAGATACAGCGACACCCAGTACTACTTTGTCATGTACCATTACTGCTTTCTTAAAACTAGCTACATGAATAGCTAAGACTATAGTAATAAACTGCCTGTTTGCTTTATTGACTTTTGGAAACCACTAAAAATAAAATAAAAAAAAAAAAGGATTTTTTTTTTTATACAATTTCTTACTTAATTCATGACGTATTGGCAAAACACCACAAACGGTATCAATCTTTCAGATGATCTATACTGGCACTGGAAGCATGCCTGTCACTAGCTAGATTATTTCAAAGATGCACTCAGATAATGTACTTCTGGGAAAAATCCAAATAGGCCATTTTGACACCGAAACTGCCTCTAAACCAGACATTCAAAATACTAAGATTTTTGCTGCTTTCATTCTTACGACCTACGGTAACTGGCAAACTCCTTTTCCCATGGCCCCATATCACAGAAAAAGGCTGGGTGTAATTTATAATTAAAATTTTCTATGTGTGGGTTATATATTAAATTAAGTCTAAGCAATATGTTTATGGTCCATTTGGCCATTTCATTTCTGCAGTGATGCTGTCTAGTCTTAATCCTTTTACATTCCAAAAGGAAAATACAATTCCAGAGAAAAATAATTAAAATACTTATTTTTTGAAAGCATAATCTGAAGATGCTTCTTTCATTTCAAGAATATCATCTTTTAAAAGTGGAACTTCCTTGCAAAACACACATCTAGCGCTCTGTCTAGCAATTCATCACATCTGCAAGGAACTTCTTCCCTTGCTGGGCTTGTGTCCTGCTCCTCTGCTGACATCCATGGAAGTTCCATCTGCACGTCTGAAAGCAGAATCGAGTCCACAAAATTTAAATTTTTCAAGTAAGGAACTTCTCTCTGTATCACCAAAGAACAGGCACTCCCATTACAGTGCTACTTGGATTTCACACATCAGGCAACTGAGTCTTTAAATACTTCAGGTTTTTTTGTATTCCTGCAATAGTTTTAATTTTTAAAAATGGAAACCCAATGGTCTGCCAAATAGAAAAAGAATTAAGGCATATTAAATGTGTCTGAAAGTCTTTGGCACAAAATATCAGATTTTTTTTTTTTTTTTTTTTTTAGTAAAATTGAATTGATGCTTGTGAAAAACAAAAACAGGCAGCAAACTTTAAAATGCATTTTTCTTAATTATACAAAGAACAGCTATTCAATAAAAATAGTGCTAGTCGGCTCTCATTACAGCCCATGACCCCAGACATTATACTGTAAACGTCTGCCTTGACATGGAATGAAAAGGAACATCTGCGTATGCAGCAGTATCTGGCCACAGTGAGGAGGAACAGCAGCTCTGCTGCCTCAATCCCAGCGCCGCTCCAGGCGATGAATTTGTGCCTCTTGCAGAGGAGATGCTGAAACCTGGTTATGGCAATTGCCAAACTCGTGCCTCTCTCCCCGACGCAGGGAGAGATGTTGAGGGGAGGCAGGGCGCCCGTGCCACCCCCACGGGGGCTGCTCTTGGGAACCTCTCCCAGGCTGATGCGACCTGGGCCATGGAGGCAGCGATGCTGGAGAGGACTTGAACTGCTGGTTCACGAAGGTCCCCACATCCAAGTGCTAACTTATTACCAGTCCATTCAACATCTGAGCCAGTACATGAGGTTTTCTCAGCATCGAACATTTTCATTGGAAAATGTTTGCATGGGAAATATTACTTGAGGCTTAGCAGAGGATGGTTCCCCAACACTTGCTGCTGCAGTGGTTTTTCTGCAGTTCGTTACATGCCCAGGCAGCGCTGTACCAAAACCCCAGCTGTAATCTAGCTCTTCTCAAACAGCTGCAGTGGGCTTTATCCATCAAGTTCATGCACGCAGCAAAAATGCCTACAGATTTGCTTTGGCATCACCTCATGTTTCACCCACACCAGGTCCGCACATTCACAGTCCTGCTTTAAATATATATATATATATATATATATATACACACAAACATATATATAGTGTGTGTGTGTGTATATATACATATATACACACACATATATATGTATGTCAATACCTTCCTTGATATAGAAGGCAAATTAAGAAGTTCCTCTTTTTGAAAGGCTTTGTCTTTTTGAAAACACTGCTACATAACTTGTATTTGACTCTGAAATCAATTCTTCCAGCTCCAAACATATATTTTGAATATTTCTAAAGATTCAGCAACTTTGTGAATACTTCCAAAAACCACTGAGTGGATCCAGTTCTGCAGTGCTGATGTGCATATGTGTAGTTTTACCAGGTAAATCCTTCACCATTGCTTTGTTGTCAACTTACCCTTTATTTTCTTTCTCCATCTGCCAACTCCATTAAGTTCTTTTACATTCTTTCTAGCTAAAATAAAATTAACAGAACATGACTGTTGGATGCTTGAATACAGTATGGCTAATGGCTACAGTGAGTGAATGACTCCAGCATTTTTGGGGTTGTGCAGCTGGAATTCAAAACATTTTTTCTATTATTGATTTCAGGTTTGTGTGACAGAAGATATCCCTGAATATATCTAGAAATTCCTTGAAGCATTATCTGCACCTAGTCTTTATTAACTTTGCAATGCATCAAATATTAAGCATTAATGTATTGTCTGCATTAATGCAGCAAGTGTGCCCATTAGTGCTTTACCTTTTTTCTCCTTTAATAGCACTTTACAGCTAAAAACACTAGGTCTAATAATGGGGAAGAAAGCTCAACCAAACAGATGGAAAAATAAGTTTGTTTTTTTTGCTTAAGTTGCAGGTTTGTGAATTTCGATCTCACTGACAAATCCATCTGATTAGATTGAAATAACTGATTTTATTTTCAATTTTCAAGAATATGAAAAGGATTCAAGTTCAGCTTAAGTTTTAAATAAAATTATTTTTAGCCACTCATCCGCCCCACAAAGTATCCATCCTGATTGAAGTGCATGGCAAGAAACGCTTGGCATCACAAGCTTAGGAGGAGTGCACCAAAGAGCTGTTACAGGAAAATTAGTAGTACAGTCCCTCAGTTTCATCTAGCATCTCCTTTTTAAGAAAATGATATTTCTGATTATTGCTAAAGTTTTACAAATTTTATTCCATAGAACTAAAACCAAAACCTGTTTAGTACAATATTAATGTTTAACAATTAAAAAATTGGAGGGGCAGGGGGAGACAAGCAATCAGAAAAAAAGCCCCAGCAGCCCTTGGTCGGGCGCGCAGCTACACACGCCTGGTCCCACCTCCTACAATCCCGCCTGCCGACTGCTCCCAGACTTCCTTTAATCCAGTGAAAGACCAGATGACTATCACCTCATTCCAAAGCATTTTTCTCCAAAAGTAGTTATTATTTTGCACTGTCCCAAATTTATGTTAATGCACAATGCCCTGAATGAAGAGTTATTGAGACGGGAGTGCACACAGAATAGTCTTTATATGCTCCCAATCAAGCATCAAAACCTTGGCACTTGCAACAAAAGTCTTAACTGCGCTGCACAACAGCTACCGTCAGGCTAACGGTGGTATCATGTTTTGTAAGAATATGCTGCATAATAAATATCCACTAAATGTCCTCCTTTGCAAATACCTATTTAAAGAAAGACTATATAATGCTTTACCTTGCCCCCCTTCCTCGGTTGGTGGGAGCTCAAGCAGAGGTTATTCGCGCTTGCCAAAGGCCGGCTCGGCGCGCGGAGGAAGCCTCGCCGGGGAGCTCAGCCCTGCGGCTGCCCAGGGCTCCGCTGCCTTCCCCCTGCCAGTCCGGCCAGGAAACAGCGCGCACCAGCCAAAGACACAGTTACGGACCCACAACTGGGGTTTCAATATAACACCCAAATAATAAGAGCTGCTCTAAACTTTGCTCTAACAGAATTTTTGTAAAATAGTATTCTTTATACTAGAACAACCAGTCACTCCAAGATCCTTGTAAAAAGGTACCAATGCCAGCTTTGAAAGGCCTTGAGCCAAACTCGTATTTGATGCAAGTCCACTGAAATCAGAGTTACAGAAGGCAAAAATGATATATTTTGTCTCTACATTTTATGGAAAATTATGCCAATTTAATATAGCCTCTACTAGAATTTCTGGCAATATTTTATTTTAGTTTTAAAGACCATTGTTCTTAGAGCAGCCTCTTTTTTTCTAGGGTATAGCCTATATGTGGTAGGTTTCATTATTTTATTCTTTCATTCTATCAGCATCCTAAGTATGCAGGAATAAAACTCTCCTAGAGTTTTCTATATGGAATATAGAAAATAGGAATACCTGGCAGTTCCACTGTATGCATTCCATTTAAATGACTGGCTGCTGGGAGGGAGGAGGGCTATCTGAATGGATCCAGCAGCAGGACTAATGCTTCAGAGAAGTTTCTGATTTATCCTACTGCCTTCCAGCTTTTAATTAAAAAATCTAATTATGACAAATAAGCGCAAGGCTATTAGAGGGGGATTCCTACTTTAACTGAAGACTGGGCAACAGAAATACAGGAATGAAATAAATCTTGATATGCTTATGCAGCTTTATGGGAAGGACAAATGTTCAGTCCCAGAGTGAGTTCTGGTAACCCCGCTGTGAGAGTGCGTTCTATTCTAGAAGAGAGCACATCCTACTGACCAGGAGTTTGAAACAGATTTTGTAAAAAGACCCTCAATGAACTAAATGTGGAACATGCCTTCCACACAAGGGGAACAGTTGCAGAGCACCGTAACTGGATCTTGCACTTGGCTCCTGCAACCATTAAGTCATTTTTTACAGAAATTACAGTGCTGTTCAGATTTTGGAGCTCTTGTTTCCATTAAAAATCACATTCAAAAGTCATTTCTGATACAACACACACCCAGCTTCTTTCTTCCTAGGTCATACTTCTTCTAAAAAAGGTACATCAAACTAACAAGCAGATCCATTTAGCAGACTTTATAATACTCCAGTAGAGCTACAGCTTGTGGCACCATCTATTTACTCTGCATTTGTTGAACTTTAACTATTCTGGCCAATATCTCCCATCCCTGGTGTCTACCTTAATATCATTTTTGATGAGATTATTTCCCCCAAGAATATGTCTACAGAAAGATAAGGGGGAGAGAAGAGCTTTGGTTTTCTTTCCATGCTTTAAATATCCTGACCATTTTTCTTTTGCCTCCAAAATGTAAGTGCCTGTCTCTTTTCAATAAGTGAATTGAAGTCAGCAAAGAAAGTGTTAGCTGAGAATGCATCTTTTGCCTTTTGTATGGAAACCTATCCAACCAGCCAAAACACAAGCTGTTAAAACACTGATAATCCACTTTGCACATGTTCAGTAAAATCTTGTTAAAGTTTTGCAGCTAAACTACTGGAACAATCTGTTTACAAGAAGTCTGTCTCAAATGGGAGGCTAAAAAGGCAAAGTTTTCCACAGTAACTGCTATGTGCTCCTAAGGTCTGCATTTGGGGCAAGCCCTGGAAATGAAACCAGGACTGGTTTGTCTCCTATTTTCAGGCCCCAGAGAAGTCTGGAGGAGCAAGTCTGCTGGCGAAGGTCCTGAGAAAAGAGGGACATTGGAGGCAGAAAGGACAGGGAACTTAAGTACAAGGAGGAGGGACAGGAGGCAGAAGAGATGGAACCACTAGACAAGGCACCAAGAGTGAGAAGCAGAACTGAGCCAGAAACGGTGAAGGGAGAAGGGAAGGGAGCAGAGATGGGTGGTAGCTGAAGGATGCCAGAAACACTCATGGTAACTAAAACCTTTTAAAACCGTGGCGAGGCACTGCCATTCCCCTGCAGTTTGAGTACCCGATGAATTCCTCGTCCAGGTTAGGCCACTGGCTCTGCTGCAACAGCTGATAAGTCCTGGAATACCCATGTATTCTATGATGGAATTTGGGTTTTGAAGGCTTACTACTTTGTTTTAAAGTGTTTTAGAATGATATATACCTTAAGTCAAAGGACATAAAAAGAATGCTTGACCTAAACTTAGAAGACATGAGAACTGAGATTTTGCATGCAATTACTATTTAATTTGGCTCTCTGTGCTGATGAGGTCCGTCCTCAATTGTACAATTGCATTTTTCTATATGACCTATGACTCATTCAGTCTGCAGGACAGACTTACTCTGGGGATGAATCAGGAGTGTTTGGTGAGAAGACTGTTCCAATCTCTGTCTCATTTAGTGCAGAAGCTGACAGGCATGCACTGCATGGAAGGATGATCTCAGGTTTCCGGGACTGGTCCTACAACAGCTTGGGGTGGGGGAGAAGAGGAAATCAGGTACGGCGCAATTCACTTAATCCAGTCCCTTCTTGGCTCCGAGCAACTGTGTGCTTTCCATTTTGGGTGTCTGTCTGAAAACCTCTGGATCTGATTTGCAGAGGGATGGCCAACACATAATTACAATTTTGGTCAACGTAAATTTTGCTTTGGCTATTGTCAAATAATAAATAGGATATTAAACACTGTAAAAACACCAATTCTAGTTGCTCAATACTGGGCACTAGACTTCCTGAATGCTTCTTTTAAATCTCATTCTTCCAGAGGTGAGCTCCCTTCCTTACAATAGGAATCACATCTAGCCATTGCACAGCAACTTTGGGAAGGTTAAACCAGTCCCTGCAATGACAATATCAGTGAATGATGCCTACAGCAGGTATTTTATCTCGTCTCCCCAACCACGCTTGCACAGCACGTCTCGACGCACGCAGCGCGCTGCCCGCAGAGGTGTTGCTTGCGGACAAGCACAGGGCACACTTGGTTGATGCACTAGCCAAGCAGAGACGAAGCACCACAGCCTTTTCTTTCTTCCCCCCCGCCCCTGCCCTCAGTTTCACCACGTCTTTATTCCGGAATTTTGCACTCTTCGAGAGCAGCTGCCTCCGTGTTTCCTGGGAAAAGGCCTCACTGAGCCGTTCCAGTCTGCACCAGCCTCCCACTCCCAGTCCCTCTGGGGGACCGGCTTTGGGCCACCATCCTTCAACTCAGCCCTTCCTTGGTTATGTAAGGAAACACTTTGGTGCTAGTAGCAATCAGAGTTATATTTCTTATACGTTTCTTACGTTTTGACCATTTTCAGGTCACAATTAGCAAGATATGCTTGAAAACAGCCAAAATCAAAACGAGAAATTGAGCAATAGTGCTGCTAGAGCGCTGCAGGAGAGGGGGATCTGCTGAGCTGAATTTTGGCAGCTTCTCCTGTACTTTGTACTTCTTCCCTGCCAAGAGGACAGGCATGGGGGGCACCAGTGCTACAAGATCCTGTATTAGCGCCACTCACATTATTTACCAGCTATCTGACTTGCAGACACACCTTAGACTTGCTCATTGTTATCAGCAATACTGAACTAATCTACTAAAAATGACAGAAAATAATTACTTCTTTCATCTATGTACATACAAATATGACAGTAGATGTTTTTCGGTCCCTGTAATTTTCTGTAATTAATGGAATAGTTACCAAATGTCCATAAAACCTTGGACAAAAAGCTTTAATTTCAAAAAAAGGAAAAAAAAAGTGCAAATTAATTCAAGGGATTTCCTTCGAACAAAGCTGCCAGACATCTGCAACTTCCTCTGCTTCTAAAACCTGGATACTATTAAACTAACACATGAATAAAAAGCAAATTTCTTGTTCAAATTATAGCAGTATTGAATAATCATGCACCAGAATTTCAGAGACTTTTGTCAATATGAACTGACCAAAAAAAAAAAAAAATCCCACTCCAAGACAAGCTGGAATGCTTTAAAATACCTCCCACAACACTTGTGCATATTGATAAATGACAGCTACTCAAATTTAAAGTACAGTATTAAACACATCTACAAATATGTCAGGAATGCAACGATCTGACTTTAGAAAGTTGAGATTCTGAACGTACAATTTTCTTTTCATTGCTTAGTTTCCTCTCTAAACCTTAACACAGACAGACGGTATTCTGAACAATAACAGGGTTATGCATCTAAATCACTCTGCAGAACTTTTACTGTGGAAAATAAAAAAACACTGATTCAACAAGCATCAGACTGAAGTTTCTGAATCACTAGCACAATATTTTGAAGTGCTATTGCTACTATTTAGAATTGATGAAGTGATCCAATCCCACGAATGTTTTTCCCCTCTCCTCCATGACATATGAATGTCATTTACATTCTTTCAGGATAAAAAAAAAAAAAAAAGAGAGAGAGAGAGAGAAAAAAAAGAAAAAAAGGTAATTCCTCACCCATTTCCAGTGACTAAATCCAACCTACCACACATAGTTGGCCAAGAAACTAGGAAAGAAGTGTTTGGGCCATTTGATTTGCAATTTGTTTTTGATTCCTTCAGATTCCTAATGTTTTTATATCACATTTTTCCTAGACAGAAATGTGTCTCTGAATCTTCAGCTATTTATAGACACAAATTCAGCCTCTCCCAGCTCCAGCCAGTACGCAAACGCTTTTCAAACTTCACCATCTAACTCATGTAACATGTTTAAACAGACTCAAAGCTTCATAACAAACCTCAGTGGGGAAAAAAAAAATAAAATAAAAATACAGCTCCATGCTCACTGCAGTAACACAACACACTGAAGTACTAGTGGTGATCACCTCTCGAACGAGTAAACTCAGCGAGGGAACTCATTCATGAAAATACACGTAGTGAAGCTGAAAGAGCCGCTGCGACACTCTGATAGCAGTGAGTGCGCTGCAACCCAAAGGCAGCAGCTGCTTTCTGAGGAGCACAGCTGTTCTCTAGCAGCCTGGGCAGGGGCCACTCACTGCAGTGCTACACAGCAGCACAAGCTTCCTGTGCGAACAAGGTATTTCCCAAGCTTGCCAAGGATCTCATGACTCTGTGAATGAAGTGCTCTACTACACACAATACCTATCACCAGGATACGATACTTCTTGTGGACCTCATGAGGCACTGGGAAGAAACATAATTTCTATGCATAACATTTTTGGAGACTTGGTTTCATGTTCAGAATAAATTTGTATTTCAGTAAACATGGTGAGCACTCCACCAGCAACCTCAGCATGAAGTGAATTCATAAATGTATTCACACACCTTCAGGCACTCCTGAAGAGCAAGAGCAGTAATAAGAAAAAGTGGCCTGCAAATGCTTTAATTTGAGTAGTTTCCTTTGCCATGGGGACCAGCAGTGCAAACACGTTTTCATTCAAGGTCCGCTTCATTCACAAGCCTGTCTAACTGCCTTCGGTTCAGTGCAGGGGGGCAGGAAGGGAGGAGCAGTGAAGACCTCCTCACTACTCCATTATCTTCGAGGAATACAGTCTGATGTTCAGAGCAGTGTATGGCTTCAGTAGGGAATGCGTGCAGCCAGTGCTGCTTGCATGTGAAGGACAGGTACTTAAAACTGGTTTCGAGCTTAAAAGGTGACAGGCACTTGTATACTCTGAGGACAGCACGTGCAAAACATGCAAGATGCTGATGAGAGGAAGCCACTTGTACAATGAGAAAAATCAGTTTGGTGACCTGCAAAAACAGCTGAACAAGTACAAGCACGTCTGAAGTTCTCACTAACTAAAACCTGCAAGTTTAATTTTTATGAATCGGGCTGTCAGTCATGTAAAGTAAGTTCAGCGATTAATGACAATAAAAAAAAGGACAGTGATGAGAAAATGACCTAATGGATCAAGACACATTGATCTAATTTGTTATTAACTAACTGCCATTAGGTGAAAGTCAGGAGGGAGGAGCCAAACACCAGGATAACAGTCAACAGAATCTTTCCTCTCAATCATTCAGTTTCTTTTGTTTGTTTGTTTTGGTTTTATGTTTCAGAAAGAATAAGAAAAAGAAAAGAAAGAAAAAGGTATCCTTCTCTACATGCTGAAAGGTCTTTGGTACATGTTACCATTGATAAAAATAAATTAAAACCCACATGCAGAAGTGTTTAATTGTAAGAACAAGCAAACAAATACTACCAGCCTTGTTTTGCACTCTTCTGGCCTTCATGCCTGTAAACTTTCTTAGCAACTTTAAGTGCATTAATTACCACATTCTAGGGAGAGAATAATCCTGAACATCCATTACAGCTTCTCCCTTGCTAATAGGAATTTTACTAGAGAACATACCATGCAGATTTCCATGCCTAGAAGGAGTTACATCAGTTTTTCCTTCTTATTAAATACCTCAAATAAGATTAATGATGATTTCTTTTTAACTGCATTGATACATGCAACCACAGCCAAGATGCAGGACAGAATGCTCACCTATTTTTTCTCCTCTTCTGTTTTGCTCTTCTTCCGTTTCACTCCTGTTCCCATACTGCCAATAAAAAATTCAAGGATGGCCAGACCATTGGCCACACTGACCTGCGTGTCCGGCCACTGCTCAGTTCAGAAGTTCACAACTGCCTCTCCCCATGCCGCATGTCAGTTTCACCAAGTTTCATCTCTAAACTCTTCTCCATCATCTAGACCAGTTGGGAATTTTTCTTTCCTCCACCTCCTTCCTAACTTCCTCTCTTCCCAAATTTGCTCTCTGAAAGTAAATTTCTTTTGGAAAACCTTCCTTGTTGCTACATTCCTTAGTCAGATGGAACACACTGTTCAACTTTTTGCATTGATGTAACAAATAAAGAGATGAAGATGAGGAAAACAACATATGGAAAAGAAATGAGAATCCCAAATGAAGGCTAATCATATGGGGAGAAGACTCCCTTGACAGTATTTCAAAGCATTGAGCAAACCGGAATGCTGGATATGCTCATAAAGAGAGATTTATTAGGAAAAACAGAGAGCTTGGGTGTTGTCCACTGGGATGTTTGCATATCACCAGAACACCAATGACCAAATTCAGCACAGACAACATTCCAAATTAATGCCCACTAAGTTCATTTCCCATTTCCTTGAAATAACAGAAACTCCCCCCCAAAACAGAAGTTTGCAACAGAGGCTCAGAGTAACTCTTTCGTGCCTTCCATTTCATAAAAAGGCACTAAATGGTCATTTACACAAGGCTTCCCCAAAAGACCTAAGCCTTTTCAATCAGCTGCTCCAGTCTAATCCATGGACCTTATACATAAATTAAGTGAACGTGATAACCACTACACTAAGAGGCAAAAAGTACTCACTTAGTGAGTGCTAACTTGGTTAGGTAATATTTTTGTTATCCTGATCATATGTTCCACTGTGCAAGGCTCCAGTGAAGGAAGCGGTTTCTCCAACAGGCAGATTAAGAATCACATATGCACCACATATGCCTGTTACATCAACGTATTGAAACCGCTCTAGGATACCCTGCCTGTAATATCCAAATAGGATATTCTTCAAGATATTCTTCAAGTCTGCAATATTAAGTTAAGTTAGTAGTCCAAACAGGACACATTATGAAGATATACTTTATAAAATACTGAAATAACATAGCTAAAACCTGAAATCTTTAATATAATGAAAATTGCTTGTACAGAGAAGTCTTAAAACTTCACTAGCCTCCCACACACAGAGGGAATGCTCCAAAGCACAGAGCTCCACACAGCCAGACATTTTTGAATTAAGTAATTTTTAACAGAGTAGTTTTAGCTAAAAATTAAAATATAACAGATTTGCTCTCCCAGATGCTAGGAGACCAAAATCTGTGCGTGTAACTTGGATGCTGATCACAGAATGCGCATAGTGCCATGGAAAGCCACGGTAGTGATGTGAACTACTGGATACTGGCTCTAAATGCTGTTCAAAGCACTGAACATCATACCCAAAAGACCAACTTTTTCTTATGGGAGTCAGAAGTAGGAAGTTTTCATAATATATTCTAATTCCATTTTTTCATTTCCTACATGGAAAAAGCTCAGCTCATCTGTGACTCCGTTTTTCCCTTCATGAAATCATAATCATACGTGTTGGTTATGTATAGGGACTGCTTAGAATTCCTAAATATCTGGCGCTAGATAACTAATATTACACACCTCCTTTCAGTGTTCTCCCAGACACTTTTAAAGCAGGTTTACAAAAATATTCGTAAAAATAATAAAATAAATGCTTCACTTTTGGTCCTAGACAACATGAACATCTACCACAACAAGAAAACAGAGCTGTGATAAAAATGGAATATAGAAAGCTCAGACTTACATTTGTGTTGCACAGTTTATACTGCTTGTAGGTGCCAATGCACACAATAGCTGCGGCCCGCTGAGGCTGAACCACCTGGTGGGATGCAGGACCATGATGGTTTGAGTCGCTGCTATGAAACAAACTTTGAGATGCAGGAAATGAAGTTGACTGATAAACTGAGGGCCCTATGGCCTGATGTCCAGCCTGAGGTCCGCTTTCTTCTTGATAAAGATTCCCATGTTGCAGTGAAGGATTAGCTGCCTGGCTGTAAGTGTTCCCAAGACTCGAACTCTGATGAAATACATGGTTCCTTGATGATTGTCGCTGCCTCCGAAGTTTCTGAGGCTGCTGACCAGTATCAGTTTGCAAAGGTAAAATATATGGCACTTTTCCATATCCATACTTTCCTGGGCCAATAGGATTTCTGCTTCTGCTTCTAAAGACACAGAGAGAAAGACAGAACAGTTCACTCATAAGTGAAGAAGCAGCTAGATACATATACAACTCTTTGTCCAAGTTACTCTAGAGATTTGGATAATAACCGAAGAAAAATTGAAGTCAGTATGCACAAAAAATTCTGTGAAAAACCACTAACAAAGATTTTGTATCTATTTAAAAGGTTTCCTGTGTTTCATCTGATAATAAATATTTTTTTTAAAAAAAGAGACAGAAAAAGGATGAAGAACATCAAAATACTACTAAAAGACTCCTAGAAAAAATGACAAACAGAAAAACAGATATGCATTAAAGGTGCATTCAATTAATAAATTGTGAGCTCCCAATTTATGCAGTTGGGATATAAGCCCACTTTTCACTACAGCAGCTTACCAGCACAGAAGTGCTTTTTGGTACACAGACCAATTTTTCCTTACTCCAGACTCCACATTTTGGGCAATGAACCATATAACAAACTAGGGGCTAGAAGTACTGGAAGTGCCAGCGTAAGGAAAAGCTGAGGCCACGAAAGCTGTGTTCCTGGAGAGCCTCCAGGAGCCTCCTAGGCCACCTGCAGCACAGCCCCATGTCCCTGCCCTGCTCGAGGGCACCTTACACTGAGCACAGCATCGGCAAACAAGCTGGGGATCAGCCACTCCTCAGCCCCCGGGCTGCTGGAAGGGGAATGCTGCTCGGGCACTGGGCTGTACAGCAGGACGTGAGCGTGGGGCTGGCAGGACGATGCAGGGGGACGATTCAGGCAGCGGTAGGTAGGGTGGCCCAGAGCGGTGCTGCCTGGTCGGGCGGCCTCTGAGCCAGCAGGGAGCACTCTCAGCCAGCACATGCTCCCTGGGGAAGGGTCGGAAGCCTTCTACATTCCCACAGCAACGGATGGGACTCAGCCCACAAACTCAGCTCCAGCTTGGCAGTGGAAAAAAAAATCACAAAACGAATAAAACCATGTTCAGTTCACACCGTTCAGGTAGGTTAATCTTGGCATTTTATCTGCAAGCAATGAGTCCATTTGGATTTGTTTTCCCTGTCACCCTGTACAGCTCAGCATCACATCAGATCTAGACTTCTAATGCTGCAGTCTGAAGAAATGGAGTTGGCAAAGAAAAATCTTCCAGTTCAGAGCCCTGTGAATGTGTGAACACAGCTGTTCTTGGGTAACCTCTGCAGCTCAAGAAAGGAGACACCCTTGAAAGAAGGTCATTCTCCTCCTGTCCATAAAATGTATTTTTAATATATATAAAATACATTTGAACTGCAGTGAAAACTAGCGGTTATAAATTGACACACTTATTTTCTAGAAACTGAAATGTTACAGATGTCGGACAACTACAGATCAAAGGCATTTCTATGGGCTTTTTTCCTCTCTTGTATTTATTTTTTTTCTTTTCTTACATGGAAACCTTGGCAGTCATTTACTTAACATTCTAGCTTTATGGACATGTTGGCCTCTTAATCAATCCCCCTGGCTCAAGGATGGAAGGAGAGAGCGTGCTGATTTCCCTAGCAGGTAACTTGCTAGCACTCTGGAGCTCTGCATACCAGGTAATGTGCTCTGTGACAGTGATGGTCATTGCTGAGACAAGGATTGAGGTAGCTACGGTAGAGAAAAGGAATACAGACTAGCTTTGTGGCATTAAAGAAGGATAAAAACCCTCAAGAAATGAAGGACAGGAAAGGAAGGGGACCGAGACGATTTATGGACTGGACCTGGTTCAGAAGTCAAGATTAAAAAACAACCTGATTTAAATGAGCATAGTTTGTTTGTTTGTTTGTTCTCCAGATCAAGCCGTTAATGTCCCCCAAGACACTGCCATCTCTCATTTTTAACATAAAACTCTTTACTTCTGAGCAAGAATGAAACTAAAAGGAAGAAATAATATTTCTTTCTTGAGATTTCTAATCATATTTTGTACTTTAGGAACACTTTGGGATCTTAGTTCACATGAAGCATTTAGATTTTGGAGCAATTCACTTTATGTGGAAAACAGATAGAATTCCTTATTCTCAATTGCCCCAGCCTCTAATGATTCTGACAGACAGAAAATCTCTTCTCAAGCTGACCACAGTAGATTGAGGTGTCTGAGATATGAACAAACCTTGGCAACAACTCCTGGCAGTTTGAGAGCTCCCTATTTCAGCGCGTGGAGCGCGGGCTGCGCAGGGTGGTATTCCTAGATGGATGAGAGCACTCGGCATCCCAGCGCCCTTACAGGGGTGGATGGAGGGTGGCAGGTCTACAAAAATTAGGGTTGGAGTCTATGATCTATAATCAGACCCTCGCATCTGGCATCAACATGAGAAGAAAACTGAGCAATACCATGTGCAGGCCATCTGGAGCAGTAGGAATACGCCTCTCAGCCTGCTTAGCACCAAATTCTTTGCAGCAAACGAATGCTAGCAAACGAATCTTGCACAGACAAGCAGCGAGATACGGCATCTGATCCTCCTGGAGGAACTGCTGCCTGGCACAGCAGAAGAGCTCACAAGCAAGAAGTCAAATACAGGACAGATGTTTGACTGTTAATCTCTAGTTAAAGATCATGAGTGGGAATTGAAAGAACCAAAGCACATGCAACAAATGTGATATAAACTAGGACTCCTTAGCTGAAAAAAAGATAATGAAATGGGCATATGTTGGTTTTAAATATAGCCTGCATAATAGCTGAAAGATAGACCCATAGTTGAAGGCCAAAAGTGTCCATAAGCTATTAGAAACTCACCAAATTCTTAAAAAAAAATGAATCGACCCAGAGAGAAGTCTTTTTTTTTTTTTTCTTGTAAAATGGTTGATGGCTGCAACAAACGTTAACAGTTGATGCAAAGTGAAAGAAATAACATTCTCCCTGTTAATGTCTGTCTCATCTTGACTTCTTTTTCTACACTTTAACCTGGCAACATAGCAGATGTCCCAACTTACAGAGAAATAAGGCAGCATTGCTGGCAGCCAAAGGTGCTAGGACCCTTATGATGAGGTGTTCATGGCAGCATCAAGGCTCACCAATGAGTTCTCTCCTTTGCCCTCACCTCTTTCCTTAAGTCGCCCACAGCAAGCAGGGCTAAAGTAACCCAAAACTTTGCAGTGTGGCACTAAATACAAGTTTCAGTTTGCTCAGGTTGTTCAGTAATTATGATCTGGAATTTCACTGGAACGCCCTTCCTATGACATGGAATATTAACTTCATGCAGCTAGGAACGTCACATTTCTTTCAACATATAAATGGCTGGAAACAAAGCGTAACACACAACCTCTAATTATTAACATCTTTATCAGTGTTCAGGCACTTATTTAAACCCATATTGTCTGGAATGAAACTATTCAACACGCGGTTTGTTTTGCCTTCAAGCGCCTTTCTTTCACATTTGGCAACATCCTTAGAAATTAGGAATGCAGTTTGTTGCAATGTAATTAAGAACCCTATAAAATAGCTTGCCAGTAATTAGCTTTTATATTTTGGGGGTACACCAGGTAAAATCGATAATGACACACAGCAACGGCAGTGGGACTGTTATGCGGATCCATAAATGGGGAGAAAACAACAGGGAGAGGGGAAACGGGAGAAGGCAATGGGGAGAAAAAAAAAAAAATCAGATAAAGACTTTCATTAGAAATTAACCTGCCTTGCCAACACTATTTGTTTTATGCAACTACTTGCAGGAGGTGGAAGCAGGCCAACCCTGATGGCTTGTGAGGAATTTTGAGTTGCCAGCAGGACTTGTTCTTACCTACCCTTCTCGTGACCCGCATTACTCACTCCTCACTACAGCAGGATTTGGAAACTCCTGCGCCGTTTGGTTTACTCTGAAGAATTCTGCATTATACTTTTTGTTAGGCTAAGGATATTGACCATCCTACACACTATCAAGACGCAGGTCAGAGTTGGGAGGCATTCTCATGTAATACAACAAGCTAAGGAGGAAAAAGGAATCAGCAAGTGATAGCATCCCCTGAGCCTTGTTCCTAGCTGGCCAGATAAGGACTAGACTGAGGCTTCGCAGCAGTCAACTGTACATGCCCAGGTATGCTGGAAACTAAGACTCATCCTTCTGAATGCAGCAATGTTAAGAAAAGCATCTGAGCAGGATGTCGAGGATGTGTTGCTACAGGAGTAACACGGACTGTGTGAACCCCGGTCAGCAGCTCTCAAACCCCCTGGAAGTCCTGTTTGAGCAAGACTTGAGTTTTAGTCACAGCTTTGACAAAGTTTTTCCCAAAAGGTGCTAGATCCTGTCTTTATGTAACTGTGGTTGCCCCAGCATTACTGGGAAACAATTACATGAGCCTGGGGGCAGGAATGAAGCCCAAAATTCCCATCAGCACAAGAGCTCCCAAAATAGCTGTATTCATACAGGATTCTAACATATTTCCCAAACCTGCAACATGCTGCACTGCACTGATATATCTAAGATAAAAATGAACCAATATAAACTCTTCACAAAACCTCTTTGAATAAGACAGTAGTAATTTTAGATTGCTTCTGTTAAGCACAGTTATGAGGGAGCAGCTTTGTTTATATATGGATTTACTTAGCTTTAAAACTCTGAGCTGAAACACTGAGCATGAGAACAACTGCAGTGTTGAACTCCAGTAGAGAGGTCAATCACTGGTGCTAAAATATCAGCATTAGCCTCTCAGAACTGAAGCATTTAACGTATCAGTATTTTGCTGCTCACTTAACTATGCAATAGAGTTTAAAAAAAAAAAAAGAAAAAGAAAAATGAAGAGGAACCCAGCTCCCAGGGAGCAGAAACCACCAAATGTCTGACAAACAGGTACTGAGAGAAAGAAATCTGGCAGAGTCATTTCATAATTCTCTGAAAGAAAAGGAATTTATTTTAACTGGAAGGAAGGTATTTTAACTGCTGAACTCAGATCATCCTTTCCACAGGATTGTTCAGTGTTTCTCAGTCATGTTAATTCAGTGCTCCTTTTGCACCTGCTTGGACTCTTTAGGATGTTAAGCTATCAATTACCATCTAAAAAAGTGCTCCACAAAAGCAGTTTTTCAGCTGAAAGAAGTTAACATAACTATTCCATTAATACAATGATTTTCATCACCAGTTAATGAGAGTTTTTAATCAAAAGTTTAATAGCTTGTCCAGCACACTTCATGCTCAGGGACCAGACCAGTCCTCAGCTGAGCAGTGATAACTTCACTCTCACACTCTACAACCTAGGATACTGACTCAGGCCTGGGAGACGTGGGTTCAGACCCTTCCTTCATCTTTTTCATTCAGAAGAGAGTTACTCCCTTTACACTAGCCCAAATTAGGCAGCCGAAGTACATGCTCCCAGGTTGCTCATATGCTATGCCAATTACTTAAGGTTTTTGGCTATTTAACCTTGTGTCAGCCAGATTTTTGCTACTTCTGATGCAGTCATGCTAATAGAACTGTTTAATAGAGGTCAGACCTTTTATTTAATTGCTTCCAATAAAAAGATACCAGTCAGCAATTTTCTACATTATTTTGCATAGACAAAGGCCATGAACACGTCTTCAAGAAACAGCAGCAGCAGAAGGGAAGAAAAGGCCTCCAATCCCACCAGCTTTCTCACCTGGGAGGCTCCCTGGCTAAACTGTTGGTATATTATAAAGATCGTTTCTTGCCTCGCTATGCGTAGTACCAAGTAAGTGCCCAATAATAAAGAGCTGCTTACATCTTTACTGCATTAAAGAGGAGATACAGGGCATAAGAAGAAGAAAAGTAGCATTTAGCAATACTTGAAGTCAGTCAGGATCAAGACTGCACATAATATGGACAACCACAGCAGATAGGAAAGTGCTGTCAGGAACAGTGTTATCTGAAGGCAAAATACTTCTTAATAGAATATATCTGTTGAAAGGCAAGTAGCAGCAATAAGCATTTCATGTCAGGCCACAGCCAGCAGACATCTATGGCCTACTGTGTCTATCTCAAGCAGACGCCTAACAGCTGTTTAACGCAGATTTGGCAATCTCCTTTCTTCAGCAGATCCCCGCAGTGACACCTCTCCCCAAGCCAACCGAAATAGGTTTAAAAAATACATTTGCCCAAACAAGGGCAAAAAAACAGTTTTCATGCTGTTAGCGTAAGGACTGTAGCTAGCATACTTTAAAATAATTATTAGCTAGTTCACTTGTTGGTCTATTGAGGATTCCTCTCGTATTCAGGATAAATTGCTTGAGAACACTGAGATGTGGGCTCTCACACTACATCTCAAGAGATGAACCAGTATTTCACTGTAGTAGCTTTTTCTAATTTTAGCCATGACCATACATATCCCTTGACAGGCAAATAAAAGTATTATCACTGCCTCAGAGTTTATGAGCTAATAACAACACTTTGAACCTTAAGTGCTCTTCAGTTTCACTAAGAATGAAGTACTTCACCTGACGGATGTGCCAGTTATTTACATTGCATAGAAACCCCCTTTGAACCTTCTTGAAGAATATGGAGCATGTTTAAAACTCACAAGTAAGATTACAGATTTCCTGGGCTTCCGCCTGTTCTCTTAAGTGCTTGTTACAAAGCCCCTCTCCAAAAGACCTTCCTCATTTTTCCCGCCTCTTCACCTCCTTTTTCCTTACGCTTCTCCTCCAATTCTCTCAACAGATATTCCCTGGCTTGCTTCCACCTGAAGCAAAACTCATTTTCTTTCTTTTCTGATGTCAGACAGACTGAAGAATGAGTTTTACACCAGCCTTGCAGTATCATTCTACTGCTTCTGTCGCAAACGAAAAACCATAAGGTGGAACAGCAGCAAAAGACCTGTTGATGACATTACAGAGGACTTGCTGTGCTTCTCTTGCAATGTTTTCTTAGCATTAACCCAAAGCAACTGCCAGTTTCCTTCACCTTCAACTCCCAATCTTTCAGCATTTTTCAAGGAGTAATTACTAATGCTCTCGGAACTTCCACTTGCTAAGGTAACACCCCTGAGCCACTAGTTTCACCAGAGAAGAGGAACAACTGCTCAAGAATCACAGACTTAGTGATGTTTTTCCAGATTTACATATTTCCATTGACAGAAAATATTCCATAAACTATGGAGACTATTTTCATCCCCACATACACCTCCAGAACAACAACTATTAGGAAAGACAACGCAACCTCCTCGCAGTGTATTCAACCACATCTAAAAAAACATCGAGCACTTAATTTTGTTGACATTTAGACTGACTTTGGAGCTTTCATCAGAGCCTTCAGAGAGCTGCTTTAGCAGCAACACTGTCCTAGAATTAACAGACGAGTCCGCCTGCTCAGAAGCAGGGCAGTCGGCCTTGCATTAGGCTGCAAAAATCAGCTCAACCCTCCAACTTCATTTTTCCCTAATACATAGCCTAGCAAATTGGTTCATTCAGTGCAGCATTACTCCTCATCTGAGCTAACTTTGCAGCTCTTCATGCTCAGGAACAGAATTGTCAGGCAGATATTTTCTAGTCAAATCCTAAAAATACAGTTTTTAAACCAAAGTGGTTCATACACGACTTCTAAACAACAAAGATATCTTCAAAGTATAGCTCAAGGCTCCAGCAACATCCTGTTCAAAAACTTTAATTACTAGTAATTTACCAAGTATTGAAATCAGAGTTCAATTTTAATTCAAATGTAAATCTTTCACACAAAACAACACATTCTTTTTTCTTTCCCTTCTGATATGATGCAACATATCTGTATTAAGCTTTTTTTATTATTATTATTTTTTTTTTTACAAAGAAAGGAAACTAAATAAATAGTCAAGACAAAAAAAAACTGGGCAGTCTGTAGTCACAATTTACAAAACATTCTCCTTGCTTAGAAAGAGAAGAACTTCCATAAATAGGACTAAATAGGACTTCCCTAGTCAATAACTAGGGAAGTCAATAACTAGCCCTCCTGCTATTCTCAAGTTGCCCCATGTTTTATACGTTCTTACACACACAGTTAAGAAGGGGTTGTCTTTGTGTTTTTTATTTATTTATTTATTTTTTAAAAAGGGACTGCCTACCACACACTTTTAATCTCCTTTATCTTAAGGCTGAGTCACAAAACATCCCAGACATAACCATTATTATGTTTATACCTCATGGTATTTTAGTACATTCTGACATAAGTAACAGTCTGAAGGAAAGGGAACATTTTGATGGTCCTGGGGAATTTATTGTCAACCATCTTAACAGTCAGGTTGCTTCACCCCACTCTTTTGAGGCAAATCCCACTACGTATCACCTCTCATTACTGCACCGTAGCCCTGTGCATTCCTTTCACTCACCTTTCACCAGCTTTACATCAATCTGGAGAAAATCACTTAAACATGAATGAAAGAAGGGAGCCCTTTGACTCTGCTTTATGTTATGAAAATACAAGTCATTTGCTCACTGACCTAGAAAATAGCCTTAAGGTGTTAAGCGGTTATCTTTGTCAAACGTTTGGTCACAGGAAAAATCAAGCTACCCCTTTCAAGAATATATTACGCACAAAGACATGGAACCATCACCATAAACTTTTCTGCCATATTATAGCATATTGCTCACACTTCATCAGCACCTTTCACGGCAATTAAAGCAAGGCAGGCATTCATTTTCCTTTTTATGTTACAAGGTAATCAAAACAATGCAACTAATGGAAGAGTTTAGTTTACATTTTGAGTAACTTAAGTAACTACTGGTAACTACATTATGATTTGTGGATATTCACTAACACCCTTTCCTCTCAAAAAAGAGAGCAAAAGAAAAACAAACAAATCAATTTCTACTCAATATTGTAGAAGAACCAAAACAGGATGAGAACTTTATCTCACCTAAAAAATTTCAACTGTCAGAAGAGACAGAGTAACCAACTGTACTTGAAAAGTGTATCCTCCGTATCAAAGGAGCATTAAACCTTAGGGATGAATCTTTCCTCATTTCTGTATTATATAATGGGCAACATTTTTTTCCTCTCTGATAAAATAGAATTCATTAAAAAGTACACTAAATAAATGCTCACTTGAGAACAGGTCTCAACAGTTTGTATTAATACAAGATAATACATATGGACTTTAATAAATGGAATTTTCCATCCTTTTCCTCATCACCAATACCCAAGTCGAGCAGAGCTTTAATACAGCTGGTACACAAACTTACTATGTCAGCTTTTACTAATCTCACAGCAGGTGTGGCATGTGATGGCATTTCTCTTCAAAACTGTGACAGCATTCCAGAATTTGAATTCAAATCCAGCAGCCTTTTTTCCCATTAGGAAAAAAAAAAAAAAAAAAAAGGAATTTGTTGGAACTTGCTATCTCAGGGGTAAGATAGAAAGTTTTGCACCTTTATTTGAATCATGTAACCATGTATTTGGTAGGTGAACCAACAGACATTCAATGCAAATAATCACATAATTGTGTCAGGATGCTCTTCCTCTGAGCGCTGCAACTATGACAGGAGTAATGTTGTTTCTGCCCCTTACTGACAAAGTAATAATTCACTGGTATAATGGTAGTAAAATGGAATATTTCACATTTGACTGAAGGCTACAGTGTTCTCATTTACTCTCCCATCCCCCAGTCATCCCACTTTGGAAAGGGTTTAAATGCTCGACAATAAGATTAAAAAGCTTCTAGCGTGGCTTGCAATTGTGGTGTCACGTTAGCTTTTTATTTTTGGTAGTAACATTCAGATTATTCTCACAGAAATGTAATAAAATTAATTAGGCAATAATAAGTGAGACTGAGAGTGTATTACAGAGATTAAGAACCAGATGAGAGGTGGGACAGCACAAAGTCAACCTGAGGCCAGAACAACCTCAGTTAGTTATTCATTGTTCCAGGAAATACCTCACACGGAGATCTCTACTGCTATTAGAACCTGTTTGGAATTTTATTCAGAAGGAAAATAAACTTCTTCCTCATACGGCTTCAAATCCCTCTGAGTGCTACCAAAACAAATCCTCTGATAGTCTACGGCTGCTCTTAGGCTTTTCTAGAAAATCTGTCCTCAGAGAAGGATCAAAAGCTTCTCCCTCTGCCTTTCCCTCGCACACAAACCCATCACTCCCTATTGCGTTTGGGCTAAAATGCATCACGCTTTCATCTCGTTAGAGAAACGGTGAAAGCAGGGACGGACGGCCACGGACTTGGGCGGGGTTTCCATTCCAATCATTAAGAAAAGCAAACAGCCATACCAACAAATAGAAAGCCTGAGAACTTGAGAAAATACTATCTTCATGAACTGGGGAGGCCAGCAGCCACATCTGTCCACCTCTGAAAACTGGAACTGATTAAAGAGGTGGCAGCAATTACCTAAGAGCATGCAGTCAACGGTGCTTACGCCAGTTAAAGGAATACAACTGGATTATTCCTTTACAGGTTAATTTTAAGCCTGCCAACTGAGTGACCTACATTTGCTGGTCAAAGCAACTGCAAAAGGGGGCAAAACAAATACCTTCAGAAAAGAAACATTGTTTTGACATTCAGTAATACCCTCTTCCTTTCCATTGCTCACAGGCGCAGAAATGTTCTACGTCTGTGAAATGACCCTATGCAGGATGCAAAAAAGCACACCAGACTTTCACGTCAGCTTTGGCAACAGAATAAAGACCACAGAGCTATTGCAGTGTGAGAAGTCGATGATTTTTGGAGTATTTCCTCAGTGCAAATCTTTCCTCTCATTCCTCTTCAAATATGAAAACAGCTTTAGGGAAGCCCTTTCCTTATTAACATATTCCTTTAAACTTTTTATATAAGCCTGCTTCACTTATTTCATTATTCTGGTGACAAATGGAAATTGTTCTTTCCCCTAACAAGAACCACATATGCTGGTGCTCAGTGCAGCCCAAAGCACACTTCGCACTCCCAGATGTGCACCCAGAAGTTTGGCCTCAATCATGAAAACCCACTTGTAGAGAAAGAGATGGGGGAAACTGTTGGCATTGGAGCAGCAGTCAAGGACAGCTGAAACCAAATCAAAAAAACAACAAGGGTCTGCGCGTGTGATTCTCAACGGGTGAGTCCCACACTCCAACACATCCTACCTGGAGCCTAAGGCACCGCACGCATGTAAAACTGGAGCTTTGCCTCCTGTACGACTGAAACAGAAGATTGGTTTGCTTTCTTAAACTATTTGCTCTCCTTTGCAAGCCATAATTACTTTTTCATATATGATTCTTTTTAAAGCTGTCCAATTGCTTTGATATTTTTACATTATCCCTCCATATCCTATTTGTCCTTATTGTACACTGCAGGCATTTTATCTGGGTGAAAATATCTGGGCAGTGCTAATGGGAACTCAGCAATTCATCACTGAGGGGAGCTTCCTTCACTTCCAAGTGGATAACCCAGAGAAATATCAAGCTTTTTTGTGCATTTCCATCCTCATTACAGTGACTGATTAATTATTAACTTTAATTATTGGGGGGGAAGGGGAAAACAAAACAAAAAAAAACACTTAAAACACAATGATGAAAAGGCAGGGACTTAAACTTTCTTCAGCAATTAAGCTTCTTACTGGGAAACCTGTGCCCAGGAACCCTGTGTGGGTACCCTGGCTATAAAACAGTTACAGGGGACAGAGGAGCCACCTCCAGCTGTGGAAATAATTATTGCTCTGTGCCTAAACCCTTCACCTCTGCAATATCTCAAGTAATTCTTTCTCAGGCTACACACCACAATAAAACCTTGATATTCAAACTCATATTTCTTTCTCTTCAAAAAATCATAACTAATTTATTTGTGAAGTTTCTGAGTTAAGTCTTCTTTTCACTTTCATCAACTTTTAAATTGTCTAACTATACTTTTTCGGGATTGCTTTTTCCATTCTTGTATCAGCAAACCTTTACCATCTTAAATGCATTAAGCTACAGAGAGTTCACATTTCCCATTTTTTTCTGCTTTCCTGGTCAGCAGCCTGGATGTAGCCAGAAAACTTTTCTACTTGCTGATAAAAGATACAAATATGTTTTGCTGCTTTAAAGAACTTCCACTGCTGTCAAAACGTGTTTGCCTTGGAAGCCATCCAATTTTATCTTACCATGCTGTCAAATGCAAACTCATCTCAGTCACAAATCTTAATCCTTCCTCTATTGTTTTATGGAAGCCTGGAAAAACTAGAGCTTTTATATAAAGTCTGACACAGTAGTCAGGAATATTCACAGAAGCTTCCACTGCCTGTACACATTAGGAAAACGGAAATAGCCTCAAATTATTTTTTTCTAAATAGCCTCAAGCCAGTTCTTAGTAACACCCATTTATTGAACACTGAAGACTATTCTACAGTATAAAAATCATAGCTATAGTAGCTTACATTTTGAATTTAACTTTGTGTATATATGATAGGCACAGTAATGACCTAATGATCTGGACTTTGACAAGTCTAATAGTTTTCCTTAATTTTACATTCTAATACATCTCATTTTCAAGTCTTCATCCTGTTTTTACAGTTACTATTAAAGCATCTGAAAGTTATGCAATACAACAAGCTCTTAAGCCACCAGGGGCCTCCTAACACAAGATGGAAATTACTCATTACATAAATAGGCTTCATACCTCAGGTTGACCTTAAATCCATAGTCTTTTGCCAAGGGGAGAAGGGGGAAGTCTACTCAGTGGTTTGCACTGTGCTTAGGTAAGTACTGAAATTGTCAAAAGCAAAAGGATCTCTGCCATACAGGAAAGCAAAGACACAACAGACAATACAGTCTTTTTAACATTGCATACTGCAAGGCTCCTAACAATGTAACTTTTCTTCTGCACCACGACAGTGTTATTTTCTGCTCCTTCTCCTCCTGTTTTCCAGCCCTTAACCGCAGTGGTTGCTTCACCCCGTGCCAGTCCCCCCTGGCCTGCAGAGGCCACCAGAGCAGCCAGGAAGGCAGAGGCCGGGGCAGGGAGGCCGGTGGTGCCAGCAGGGCCGGGATTCCCCCGGAGGCGCCAAGGGGCTGGACAAGCAGGACTCTGTGCTGACAGCTCGAGGCCAAGCTTCCAGCATAGTCATAGCTCAGCTATGTACTACAGCCTGTATCTGTTACTCCACACTGGTGAGAAGCAAAACGTCACAGTAAATGACTGAATAGGAAAACAGAAAAAGAAAATATGTTTTCCCCCATGTAGCCATGTTAACAATACTACTAAAAACCTACCTCTGTCAGTCTCTGAATTTTATAAGGTAATCAGTGCAATATTAAAGTTATATCCAAAAGTTCTAAACTATCCAATTCTAAGGGTTTGAAAGAAAGGGAAAAGAAACCGTAATTAGAGGAAATTGCCAATACCCAGAAAGATCAACATTTGAACAACTTGCCCCAAGCACCCTTTGAAGTTTACGCTTCACTGCCACAAGCAGGAGGAGAACAGGTTAATTCTAATTTTCAAAGGTTCTTTAAGATGGAGAAAGTTTCCTGAGAGGCTTAGAGCAGCATAGAGTCATGCTGTCTTGGTACTTGCCTCAAAGTAACATTCTTTTTTTTTTTTTTTTCCTCCTCTCTTGATTTGGGTCAGTTATATGTGAGAACTATGGTTGACTGATTTTGCAAAATAATCTTAAAGTAAATGGCAAGTTTTGTTGTTGTTTTGAAAACTCCCCTCAGAAAAATCACTCCAAACACCTTCCAAAAGAGGACTGAGAGGGGAAGCACTAGAGAATTTCCATCTGCTGGAATAAATTAAAAATAATTAAAAAAAAAAGGCTAACTCTGGGCTTGTGTGCCATTCTTTAGATGCATGGTTCATAACAGGAATAAAATGCAGACACTGTACCTCTTTTCTGGCCTGGTGTTATGCCTCTGGGACTGAGAATGCCTGCTGCCTCTTAGTGCTCCTCTGCTCAGATGGCTGTTGTTGTGGCCTCCCAAAGAAAGAGGCGCCCGCAGGCCAGCCCAGGGCTGCTCCTCGTTTCGGTGAAGCGGCACAGATGTACGGATGGCAGAAATGACGTGGCCAGGATAAGCAGTCAGCGGGTCTTCGCGGTGGCGCGAGCTCGGATGAGCGAGAGTTCTCTCGGAGGCGGGGTACTGCCGGCCGGGCCTTCGGAAGCCCCTCTCCTGGTAGTAGGCGGGGAGGCAGGGCCGCGTCTGCTCCATCACCCCCCCGCTGCAGCTCCGCGAGCAGGCGGACCAGGGGCCCCAGCTGCCCCACACGCCTGGGATCCCCGCTCCGCTGTCTTCAGATGCATCTTGCTGCTCCTCTATCCTCTGGGGAACCTGCACACATAACCGACTGAATGAGGAGCTGGAATTCACGCTATAATACAAAGACAGCACTAACATCTCTAAGTCATGCACTCTGTGGTCACAGCAAGTGAAACTGAGCTACGCACCAAGTGGCTTCTCTTACTCATTCCCTCTCCCATGACTGTCTAGCCTGCTGGTACAGGAGGGTCTCCTAGAACCATCAGACCAAAATCTAGATTTGGACTGTCTATATAGGAACAGATTTCCTCAGCATGGAAAACATTGCTCAGTACAAAAGCTAGAAATTCAGAGATGGAAAACTATTATTTCAAACATAGTTAGGAACTAAAGTCATTTTTAATGACAATTTAGGTCAAGAGACACTGGCAGCACCTCCATCCAATGTCTGAACGATGGAAACTGCTCGTGGCAAACGCGGGCTGCAATTTGTATTTCAAGAACTCCCACATAAGATTCAACTTTTAAGAGGATAGGCTGATTTCCAATGCACCAAAATACTGCAATAGTAAGACGACACACCTGATCCTACATTCACAGAAATCACTCTCAAATTCATTAACAGCAAGACAGGGTAAGTTATTAGTCTTGTATATTTAATATCACTTAGTCTAGATTCATTATATAGCAGGACAGAGAAAAAAAAAGAGAGACTATCCCCCAAGACAAAGCTTTTTGCACTTGATATGGCTATAAGGGATTAGAAAAGGCAGAGACTATTGTTCTAAGGGGAATTAGCCCCTTAAACATATTTAAACACTCTGACTTTCTACCTGGCAGTATCAAGGCAGGCTGGAAGCTGCAGCCACCCATCCCCATCTCCTGGGACCGCTGCCCTAAGCTCCAGCCGTTCCTGGAGTGGGCTGCAGCCAGGATTTTGCAGCATCTCACATTGGACAGAGTGCTGGAATTTGCAGCACACAAATCTGAGCCTTTTGATTAAATGTAGTTCTTCTGTTGTTCTGTTTCTCCAACTGGATGAATCATAAGTCAAAGGCAGGCTTCTCAAACCCAATTCTCATGGCTATTAACAGGCAGTACTCTTTACACAAACATCTTTTCATAGCTTCATGAAATTGTACTCTGAGTAACCTTTGTACGAACACACACACATATCAATTATGAGATATAAAGGGATTAAGTGAGATTAAATCCACAACCATTTGCTTACCATACCTGTCCAGCCCTGCTCTAGTGCCTCAAAGGAGCTTTGGAAAGGCAGCCTCTGCACGCCGCTCCTGCTCCTCCAAAGGATGGTTTCCCGCCCAGAGAACCCTCTGGAGTCGCAGGTTACATGAGCGGTCGCCAGCTGAGCGGCAAAGCACCTGAGCCCGCGACACACATGGCTGCTCGGCCAGCTACAAACACTGGGAGACTTTGGTGGAATGTGGTTAGCAAACAAGATGAAAACACAAGGCAGAGCAGGGGTTGTGGTGTTGCTGTGTAATAGTCAGTTGTGGTCTACATAATTTAAAACATTTCCCCTCTCTGAGGTTGCTCTTACTCTTTCATCACCAACCACAGAAAAAACTGCATTTAATTATAGTGAATAATAAAAAGCATCTGCATTAATGTGATATGTTCCCAATTTCTGTAACGTTGTTTCAAAAACAGGAGCAGATGTCTCCGTAGTTAATATGCCCTTTTTCTGTGGGTAGCCCATTTGGCATCACCCTTTTAAATTCAATAGGCTGTACAATCTAATAACCACATAATGTCAAAATTATGAATAACATGCAACTAGGTATCGGTTTCTGGCTGTTATATTTGCATTCATATCCAATAAGAGAATACCATTGGCTTGCAATATTAGCAAACCAAAGAGCAACTCGTTTATTTGGAATTTCTCAGTGAATGCTCACTGTTCATACACAAACTGTAGGTTAATCTCTGCCACAGATAGGAAATAATAACTGTTATTCAAAAACATTAATTCTGAAACCAGTTTGCAGTCAAATTCACTTCTAAAAGTACAAGTCCATTGCTATCAGAAAGATCAGGTTTCAGTTTTCTGGATTACATTTTTTTTTTTTTTTTAAAGCCAAAGGCATTCTTGGAGACAACTTAAAATCTATTTGCCTGCCAGCAACCAGAATCACTACTGAACTAAGAACTGTTTCTCTATATAGAAACAGAAACTGATATAATAGCGACAAGTGTCGACCTGCTGTAGAGAGAGCCTCCTGGCTATCAAACTTCAATGTAGCAAGAATTGTTTTAGATAAAATTGTACTTTTAATGACTGAAGGCAATGTAATTTCATGCACCTTAACCTTCACAGCAAATGCTTCTTGACATAGCACAGCATAGTTTAATATAGCTATTCAAATCAGAACACAACAATAAGACTAACCCAAAAGAACTATATACTTATACTGGGGCACAAATTCATAATTACTTAGATGTGAGATGATAAAATTCTGAGGCATGGGATTGTCAAGAACAAACAACCCAGGCGTGCCCTTTTTAAAGTCAGATATCAGCTCTGGGCAATTTAAGAAAGACAAAACTACTCAGCAGAAAGGCAAGCGAGGCATGGGAATAGATTGCCAGAGGTGATTCTGGGACCTCAGTGAGAAGATGGATGGCGAATCTCCATCAGGAACAAGGAGGTATCCTTCCCTGAGGCGGGGAGGTGAACTACAGCACCCAGAGGTCACTTCCAGTCCTTTTGTTCTAAGACTTTCAAGTTACTCTGTGGCCATTAGGGAATTCTCACACAGCCCTAAGATATGTTTCCCCAAAGCTAAGGGGATAACAGAAGCAATCTAAAACACGGTCGGGAATGGCCTGATTTTCTCAAAAGGGCTAGGTATTCAGAGAATGCCCACTCTAGGTCTCTCCTGCTCTCCCTTTAAAATTTATTCCTTAAACAGCATGGTAGCTGTAAAGAAAATCTTGCACCTTACCAAGTTAAATCACGGAAGCAACTCATGTCACAGAACCTTTCAGGCAGCAAAAGGGGGAGATCCGTTAAGACACATTCCCACAAGCCATTATTGATTCCTCCTGCAGGTCACCTAGTAATACTCCTTCTAACTACAAATGCTCTGTCAAAAAAGTTTCTATCTACTGCAAGTGAATCAACAACCAATATCTTGATCTACGAATTCAATCTATTTTTTTCCTCTTAATTTCATCCCATAATTCTATTCTTTTCTTTCCTTTGTGTAGGTTTTCTTCCAATATTTTGCAGAACAAGAATTGTAAAGAGAGGAAATGCATTTTGCCAGATGCAGCTGCCCAGTAAACTATCATGGTAGGCAAAGTTAGGACAAGCTTTCACGTGCGCAAACGCTCGCAGTTCCTACATCTGCAATAGTCTCTATCAAGTTGCTACGAAAGTTTTCTAATTTGTAAATCTGCTTCCAAATATTTGTCATGCACTAAACATCTTCCCATCTTTTTGGTAATAAACAACAAGCTGAACTGAAACCAGATTTTCAGAAGGATATTTGCAACTGTTTTTTCTCTTTACACATGAGTTCTATGCACCATTTTGTGTTTTTTTCCCCTCCAGTTTTCTTGTATTTTGCTAGTTTCTAGTTACTCATTCCTGTATGATTAACTTTGAGTGCATCAAAACATATCTACTTGCCACCTATTTCAGACAACCTCATGTCTCTCGATGCTGTACTAAAAGCCTCTTCATCGCCCTGTTTCCTGCAAGTAGGAACATGCAATTTTAAGCAGGAAGAATACAGTTGAACTATTTCAGGAACAACTGGAAACTCTCATGTTTTCTTCAAGATACTGCTACTACAGGTTGGAGACCTAATCTGCATTATCCCTCAGAAGAGCAGAAGTTTATCTTTGTAGCACCACCACCTTGTACAACCAGGAGAACCCAGAAATGGGCTGAAAACAAACCGATATTCTGCTAAGCCACTGGCAATCCAGAACACTATGGCAGATGGGGGAAAAATGGTAAACTCTAAATACACAGACAAATTGCTTCTACTAAAATAAAAATACTATTTAGAAAATTATTTTTATTTCTTTGAAATTGGCTTTGATGAGTCCTGTTAACCAAGTTAAAGGGAATATACACAGGTATGAAAGACTAAATGAACTTTCTTCAGTTCAGGCACACAAATGCACAGGAATATACATCATTAATGAAACACCAGATCTGAATCCCTAAAATCCCATAGATTTTAATAAAATCCAATCTTTCCACCAGTGTATAAATGTGTGGGACCTACAGGACTTTTAAGCTTCAAATAAACTCAATAAAATCTAGTGGAAAAATAAAGAACTAGCTCTTCCCTTACTAGCTTTACTTCTAAAATACAAAATGCAACTGTTACAACAGAGAGAAAAAAAAACAAAAAAGGTTTGTCCAGGATATAAATTTAATACCTTCTTTCAAGATTTCTACAAAAACTGTACTGAAATAATTATATCCCTACAGCACTATTGGAATTTCTTGTTGGCAAGTCAGTACGGCAGATAGATTCAAGCCTGGATTGTTTGTTTTTAAGGGTTGGTTCCACATTTCACATCTGACTGGATGAAGGGATAGTCTGAAGTCAGTGTGAGTTTTATTTTTAAACATCAGCATGCTAAGCACTTCCATTAACTTTCATTCAGACTAGAACTGCTCCAAATTGTGTGGGGAAGGAGCAAAAGAAGAAGTAGATAGTTCCTCAGTCACACTTGCCTTTCTATATCTTTTTAATGCTCATAATATTGGCTTAGGCATTTTAGGTGCTTTTGTAACAAATAGTATAGGACCCAGTCCTAAGCACTTTGCTTTTCCCATGTTTTTTTGGAATGAGATCCACAAGTTTCCATACACCCCACTCCATATACA
Source organism: Tinamus guttatus (assembly GCF_000705375.1). Next base: position 215,498 of record NW_010581584.1, read on the forward strand.
GGCCTGATATATGGCGGGGGGGAGGTTGAAGGGGTATATACATACATATATACACACACCACCCATAATTCAACATATCAGAGTTTCATTTGATCAGGAAACATTGGCTGTCAATAATTTCTTAATTTACTTTATAACCTCCCTTGTGTTCTTATTTGTCCAGGTTTTCTGAAGAGAAAAATTTGGTGCTGCAGCTCCAGAGTGATGTTCGAGTGAAAAAAAGTCAACAACAGACCTGCTGAAGTGCACGAGCTCTGCCGACATGCCAGATGGATGGCAGAAAAGCCTAACAGGGATGGCAGAAAAGTCTATCAGAAAAGCGACAGAGAGACTTTGGGTGCTTTCTCCAACAGCAAGGGGAAGGGGCAAGTCCTGTGGAGGCAGGACAGCCCCACTTCACTAACATCTGCAAAGACAGACACAACTCCCTAAAGAACTGATATGCTTGCAAAGCACCTGATAAGGGGCCAAACTGGCCTGAAAATACTGGAAGGCCCACCTTGCGAGGGTGACCTTAGCACAGGCACGTAGTCCTTTCCAAAGGGCATAGAGGACAGAGTCTAGCAGCGATGAGTTGAGCAGGGATCAGGAACAGCACCCGAACAACTACTCCAGCAGGACCATGATCTGAGTATCTGTCCCCTACCCTTAGCCTGGGACACTGGGCTAAGGTGACTCCTTGTGAGGCTGAGTGTCCCTTGTACTTTCAGAGGGTAGAAACACTAGCATATATTTTTCACTACGTGCAAGGTTGAAAGTCCCCTGTACGCTCAGGGTGTAATAACACTATAGAAACCTTTTTTTTTCTAAATTTTATTGCATTGTATTTTCGCTTTTTATTTCTTTTTTTCTTGGAACAAGCACTGCACTCCATTCCAGTTCCCACTTACCGACTGATCAGCAGAATCCTGTAACAATTGTGCCAGTTAATGGTGGATGTTGTTATACCAAAGATCTTGTGCTGGTGAATTCAAAAAAAAAAAAAAAAAAAAAAAAAAAAAAAAAAAAAAAACAACTAAAGCCCCTCTGGATTATTGCACTGTCCCTTTTAAAAGCAGATAGCGAGACACTGACCTTTACAGGCTTCACTGTGGAATGTGTCAGTTACTTCTAGGACAGCAGTTGGCTTATGTATTTCACATGTACTCAGAAGAGACAGTAAATCTATTCGGAGCTGAGTTTCTGGTATCATACAGAAGCTGTCAGATCATTGCAATATCCACTAAATTCACTTGTTTTTACACCACTACCTTTTATATCATCAGTGATTCGGCTTGCTTATTTCTCTAGACTCTCCCAGTAGTTGCCTGTGTACAATATAAAAAACTACTGAAGATGCCAAACTACTTAGCATGAAAGCATTCTTGTAAGAACCTCTGCTGCTGACAGGTTGTAATTTTCCTGATGTAAAATATGAAAATATTTGCATTACATAGAACCTCTTCAGTGTTCAGTAATGCTTATCACTCCAAAAGGATAGACAAAATAGAGGTATAAAGTATGAGAGGACAAAAAGTGAAAACTTTACACTCAGTGACTTAGAAACTTGTCTACCTGGGCTTATTAAAATATATATCTTCCTAATTATTATAGTTATCAGTTAGCACCTGAAGAACACAGAAAACATCTAGAATGACAAAAACTCAGAAATTTCATCTCTGACTCACTGGATAAAAAAATTACAAATAATATACAAATAATACCTTTAACTTATTTGAATTCACACAATAGACTATACAGGAGGAATGATATTCTTCACTTATTTCTAAATTTTAAGAATTTCTGAAATCTAAGATTATTCTAAGAATTAGAAGCTTTTATGTAGACTATTTCTCTGTTAATCTTTGCCTAACGCAATATTTGTTTAATACTTGTCATTCTTGTAGCTAGAGCCCTCTATGAAAACTCTGGAGCTTTTCCCCACTTTTACTATACAATGGTCTTAGATCTTATTAAATGAAACCTGACAGTATGCTTACATTTAAAATACGCTACGCATTTAAAATGAAAAACAGTTTCCCTTGGATTCATACAATAGAGCAAACACATATGATCACTCTGATCCTGAATCAAGAATTTCAGTATACCAGCTAGTGAAATACAATGCAAATTTCTAGTACCACCTCCATCAGACAAGTTAGAAATAATATCCACATCTCAGGATTTAAGGAGTAGCTGTTGAAATTATACTATGTGCGAATGTCCCTGAAGAGGAAATATCACTTGAACTGTAAGCCACAAGTATTTCACATATAACTAGTTGCGCATGAAGCAGAGAACTGACTGTGCAGTTGTGATGTGACAAACATTGATTTTTAAAATAGTGTAGGATACTTAATCCTATTAAACTTCAGTGGACATGCAAATGAACCATTCATAAAAGTAGAAAAAGAGGATAAATCAAAAGCCCATTTAACTACTGCTTCTAACTGCACAGAAGCAGCAAAAGTTTAAAATCAGGGTAAGAAACAGCACATGCCCAGGGAGACATTTTCCCTTCCACAGACCCTCTGCAAAGAGTTGTGTTTAACAGCCAGTAATTGACTTCACCTCCATGAATACAATTAATCCCCCTTTTAACGTATTTATAATTTTGGTTTCCAAAATATTCTATGAGTGAATTTTACAATGTAGTTATATGTTGTTTTAATGAGAAGTAGTACTTCTTTTCAACTTTCTACTTCATAATTTCATGCTGTGTCCCAAACATTTTATATTGCAATAAATGAAGAATAATCATTCTGTATTCGCTTTCTCCAGACCATGATGTTTCAAAATTATGTATCCTATCCAAATTGGCAATCTCTCTCCTAAATTTAACAGTCCTAATCTATTCAGTCTCTCTCTGTAAGAAAAAACAGGCCAGAACATAGATAATCCTCATTCTCTCATTCTTGGGATCTTTTCCACTCCTACATTTTGACATGATGATGCAATGCTGCCCACAGTATTCCAAATGTAAGTTCATGATGCTTCAGACAGCTTGGAGATCTGTCTCAAAGTCAGAGCTGGTTTTTGTCCTCTAAAAATTCCAAGACTGCAAAAATGAAAGCAGGCTGACACACAGAAACTACAACTGAATTCAGCATTCAAAGCAGAGCACACCAAACTTTGAATGCATAAAGAAATAATAGTTGGGTTTTTGAACCTGTTCAAGTGTAATATTAGAGTACTTCCTCATCAGCATTATAAACATATCTATGAATGTGGCTTAACTCTTTCACCATTCAAAATAATCTTTAAGGAATATTCTTCCAATATTAGCCCAGCTGATTTCCAACAAAGGCCAAACCTACACAGCCATAACAATTTCCCAGCAGTAAGCCTTTACAGTTCATTTTATAGACATTCACTTGGAACAGCCATATTTTAAATGCTTCCTTCAAAAAAAAAAAAAAAAAAAGTGGAACATTGGTGGTTTGTTAAAAATAATCTATCAAAACCCCCTAAAAATTTGCAGATAACTCATCTCTCACAGCTAGCAGAGAAATGGAGCAGAGGCCAAACAAAACATCATGACACAATGTGTACATGTCTGCCCGGTTAGCATGCTCTGCTATTTTAATCCTTCAGTGCATTTTGGAAGCCTTTAATCAGAGATGTAGTAAACCATTTGAATTTTACAGTACATGGTAAGTGTAAATACTACCAGCTTAAATGATTTGAGTTTCCGTTCTTTGTATAAAAACTCTGCCTGAACATCTGTGTCTGTGAAGATTAAAGGTCTAAAAAGCCTGGAAATAGAAGGCCTTTGTATTCACAAATCAGTGAAGAGTTACAATGCCTGGAAAGTTTAATCGCCCCTTCAACTAACTGGGGCCACATCTGAAGAGACTTTAACATTATTTTAGTAGTCTGGAAAGTAAAACAGCTCTGAACGAGTTCAGAACAGTTCTTGCACCAACAAAGCTTGAAGCTTCCTCCAAGTTTGACTAATTTTTTCATACCAAGACCACCATCACCATGCTCTGAGAGTTAAGTGTTTTAAGACAGAGGTTTCTTTCCATTTTTCGATGAGACTATCAAGTACTTTGAAGTAAATACAAGGCTGACTCCTGTGGCTCACTTCCACATATTTCATAAAAATCACACCTTTTCTCTACCAGGATTGCTTCTGATTTACAGTAACATAACAATGATCAGCACCAGGCTATGTATCACTATATCAGAAACGAGGTTTCTTCATTTTATGGAAGTACATATCAGTGATTATCATCTGTGATCTAATCACTCAGCCTCTGCAATTTTTCAAGGTCAGTCTTTTTCAGCTGTGGCAAAATTGTTGCCATTTTATATTTGTACACTCTATGAAACTCTTTGCAATCCACATGTGGTAGGGACATGGATTTTATTTACTCAGTAATTAACGGAACACCGCCCAGGATCACTCCGTGACTCATACGGGCAATACTCCAGAAGCAGGGAAGACAAAGTGTCATAAAACAGAGTGATACTCCCTGACAAAAGAATTTGTCAAAATTCTGCCTGAAAATGGCTGAAACCTTTATCACTGCTCCGGCCCAAAGCGTGGGACAGGCCTAGCATTAAGTACTGCTACGAAAACAAGTAGGGAGCATATCTATCACCTTGCAGTTTTACCTGCTCTGGAATCTAACAGGAAGGAAGAACCTTCCATTTTTCCTACAGAAAAACAGAACAAGCTCTGAGCTCCTGGTGTTCCAGGGCATAAAGTTAATATATTTATCTAAAACCTAATTTTCAGAGCTCTGTGGCAACTCTTGTTAAAAACAAAACAAAACAAAAAAAAAACAACAAGAAAAGGCTTTGATTTACAAAGAGCAATTTGCAGCAAAAAAACATATCTTTGTCCTGCCTCTCTTTCCCCCACAAAATAAGAATTTTATTCCCTAACCATGTTAACCCCCAACACGAAGCAGAGGAATTAACACCAAGAGATCCCACAGCACTCCTTTTCGGCATTTGCCTCAGTGTCCTGGCCAAAAGTCAAGCTTAGATATTAACCACTTTGTCTAACTCCTATTTCCCTCAGTATTTCAAGGATATACATAAAACTTTTGCCTGCTTCATGTTTTATTCTATTATAGCATATTTGGATGCATTAGGTAGTCGTATCATTTCCAGTTAACAGAGCAGTGACTTTTATGGGGCATGGCAGGGCGAAAAGTACAGTGGAAATGAAGAAATACTGCCCATCGCTATTATTATTACAATATAAATGTAAGTGTAAGATCAATTTTATATACAAAAATACCTATATTATCATAAAACTGATATCATTGCCAGCTTTAATAATTAAATTCTCATATCCTGGAATAGTACTCTTACAGTTACCGCCCTCTCTGTACACTCTCCCCTGACCTCTGCACTCCTATGTCTAACATCTTCTCTCTACAACCCAGAAAAAGGAGTTAAGCCTTGCAATTTAAGCCCTTTGCTGTAGTTCAGTGTATTTAAACAAGCAAGACCACCAGGGAAAACAAAGAGGGAAAGACAAAGATGAAAAGAAATCAGCAGCTAATTTCTTGACTTCTTCCTAGATAGAGGAGAGCAGGTGCAAAACCAGTCTTCCTGCCAAAGCAGGTAGTCCAAACGATCGTAGAATATGCCATAAAATGTAAGCTTTAATTTATTTGCCACATAGAGATTCCACGCAGGACAAACTTCACAGAGGCACTGAACCACTCAGAATCTCAGAAAATGAAATGCTTGTAAAAATAAATTCTGACACTTAGCTAACAGAGTGATGCCATAAGCTCAGCTGCAAAAACATGTGAAGATGCGCTTTGTTTTCAGTTTATGCGGGCATCTGACAACAGTGACATTGTTTAAGGTAAATAAGCACAAGACTTTTTCTAAGTCAGAAAAAAAAAATTAAAAAGTAGCCAGGTATTGCTGAAACTAGAAATTCTATTTTGCTCACCTTTTTCCCGGACCAACAAACTTGCAGCATTAACTTCAAAACTATAAAAGCTAAAAGCAGAAAACACCATCCAGTCAAATGTTTCCCTAAAAAGGTATTTTCTAACTAGCTAGTGTTCAAAACATTTATTTTTATTGTAATAGCCAAGTTAACTGGGAAACCCCCAGAGTAATAAAAGGGAAACTGGAAAAGTGTTACCATTTTGGGAAACTAACCAGTTGGTCAGTTTGGGGATGGGGAGGGGGCACCGAAAAGAAAGAAATTACAGAATAAACTACAAATGAAGGAAATAAAACAAACCTTTCCCTGTTGGTGGTGTCATACCCCCAAGTCTTTTTCCACTACCTGCAGTTCTCTACCATGTCAGTAATATGGCTCATTTTTCTAACAACCTCTAGGCTATCATGCTAGAAATTGATTTTTCTTTTGTGCACTCCTTAGGAAAACAACCTCCTGAGCTTAGCTCTTCATTAGCCATTCTGCCTCTTTAGAATTCTCTTAAAAAAAAAAAAAAAAACACTAATGCACGTCTTCCTTAATATTAAAGTACTAAACATATGCCACAAAAATAGCTAAAGGCTACTATAAGTGGTTCTAAGATCCTAAAGATAATTAAATTCTCTCACAAATTTTCAGAAACTAAAAGCAGGTTTTTGTTCAAACTGAGTTAGCCTCTCTGAAACTACTCTAAACTCTAAACAGAAGATGAAATAGTAGGTCAGAATGTATTAGCAAGATTTTGAAATAAATACAAATGTGTGTTTTCTGATGTTTGCAGGTGTTTCCAATTCATAAATACAAGATCTCAGCTGCACAGTGGGTGTCTAGAGGCATTTAAAACTGGATTTCCAACCACTGCGCTGGGAACTGTCCTGGTTTTTATTTAATTTTCCCAAAAACCTAAATCCAGTTCTCTGATTGTATTTATCTGTCCATAGCTTTCAGAGCAAAAACAACCATAAAAAACTTTCCATACAAGACAAAATCCAAACACTCTTTAGCAACACACATTCAAGGGTCAACCCTAACCACATGCTTAATTTTAAGCTGCAAAATAACCCCCTACTGATGATAATGGAATAAGCTTGTTTTGCTGGATGTCAGCTCTAGTTACTCCTTTTACGCATGCAGAAATGGATGCTGACTGAGGAGCCAGCACCTCAGCTTTCCAGAGAAGGAACATCTCCCAGAGCGACTAAACCAAAAATGTGCCTTCAAAGCTGCTAACAAAAAAAAAAAGAAAAAAAAAAAAAAAAAAAAAAAGGCAGCAGCCTTTTTTGGTCTGGAACTACAGATTCATCAGAAAATTTCTGAAAAATTTAAACATGGGACACTTCCACTCTGAACATAGTTTGGTATGAAGAAAATCCTGACCCACAGCGTAAGGGCTGAGAATGACAGACAATCTTGGAGCCAGAGGTCATTGCTGGGGGCCTCTGGCCTCTCATTTTCAGTGAAAAAAAAAAAAACAGCTCCAAGGTAGTCACCAGCAAGGCTTCCAAGGAAGTGAAAAAAAAAAAAGGTCCCTTAATGCTATATGTCTTCAGCTCTTAACTAGCACAGAAGATGCACCAGATTCACAGTATTTCTCATTCAACTAAAATCAAAGAACTTAATTTTATCAAAATTAATTTTGGAGCTTCACAGAATGAAGCAATTGTTTCTGACTTGCTCTATTTTAGTTAGTAGATTTTTTTTCTTCCCCTAAGGCCATATGGAAACTGAGCTGCACCATCTCTTCACTGTCAATATTACATAACAATGCCTAAATAGACCGAGCGTTGAAAGCAGAGCAACACCACACACAATCATCTCAACTGCATACAGAAAATGAGATTTAAAATAGTTCCCTAAGATGTCAGATTTTCAAGACACCTAGTAACATTCACTATTGTTCTCTCTCTCACTCTCTCTCTCTCTCTCTCTCGTGGTCCACTACTTTCCTGAAAAGTAGTGCAAAAAACTGAATGGAGGCCTCACAAATGCTGAGCAGGATGGATGAGTTCTTTGGGGTGCAACATCTTCTTAGACATGGCAGCATCTAAGATGCGTGAACTTTTCACAACAGCACAAGAAAAGCACAGCAGTTTCCAACCCCAATACCAACCGTTAATTTAAATCTAGCAAATCAAGTGTGGTTGGAGCTTAACGTCTGTTTCGGACATCTCCACCTCTGTAAGAAAAACTGTTACCTATGAGGAACTGGATACATCTTCTAACCACTTCATATTTCTCTACAGTTTGCAACAACACACACTCTACAGGTTTTTTGTTGTTGTTCTTATTTATCACCACTCAGATAATTAATTCTGCTCAGTTTCTTGGAGTATATATTAATATAAAAAGTCTCACCAAAGTCACACTATCACCAGAACTTTATTTGAATTGCATTGCTCTATATGTCTTACTCCAGTGATTTCTACATTTAGCTTTAAGTAGACAAAATCTAAATATTTCTCATGCTTACCTTTCTGTGTTCGATTGAAGGCTGTGGGATGACAATCTGAAATCCCAACACTGCTAAGGAACTGAAAAGTCTGAAAAAGTGAATAGTGAAATGGAATATTATAAGCACCACTAAGCCAAACCACACATCTACAATCTAATACAGGGCTTGATACTGTAAGAACTTACACACATCCCATTACTAACCAAAGCAAACTCAAACTGTAAGAAAAGCTTCTGTGACCTTCCCTTCACTACACAGCATGTGTTAACAGGTACATGTGTCTATCAAAATTTGCTACAAAGCAAAAGTACGCCAAATGAAATCCATTAGGTATATTTTAGATGGATTTAATTTAAAGTATTTCCATTTTACACCGCAACACTGGGGTCAAGCAAACTTTGCTTTACTCTTTTGAAAACTAGCAAAGCCAAAAATTCAGTTATCTGTTAACCAAGTCTGCTTCTAGCCCTGGCTCCTTGTTTTTGTGGATGAACACTCCACCTCCCGCACTCAGGAAACAGGCACAAAACCTCCATGCTTTTTCAGCAAATAGGTCGTTCCCCAGCTGCCTAACACTTGTGGAAATTGAATAACCTAATGGGCACAGGAGATGGAAAGTAGTGGACACAGCTCACCAGAGACTCAGGAAAAGCCGCCAAGCATCACCCCAGTCCCCACATCTTCAATCTGAAAGGAGCCATAATGGGAACGAAGCCTAAACAAACTTTGCTCTGTCAAGCCTCACCACTGTAACGACTCCTAGGAGCCCATTACAAGTTAGGCCCAGCTAGCCCGGCCTTTCATTTGCTACAGTTTGTACTGGGGACCAGTTTGTCCCACCCCTTTCATCAGAAAACACATAGGTAGAAGGAAGGTACGATTAAGATGATTTATTTCCTCCAGGAGTTTGACCTCCAGGTCGACAAAGCTTGAAATCCTTCATGAAGGAAATATCTGCTAATAACTTGTTGAATTTCAAAGCAGAAACAAAACTGATGGTTTTGGACACAAAATCCATCTGTAAACTAATGCACCAGACAAAAATCCAGCTGTGCTTCCTACTCAGAGCTCCTTCCTTCTCTCCCTACACAGTAACATATTTTCTGAGACAGGCCTACTAAACAGAAAGAGCTTGGCTATACTAAGCATTTTGTTAGCACAAATGCAGACAACTCAAGAAAAACAATTCTCCCTAGCAGAACATTATTAGTGCTTGCTCTTGCTCATACCCTGCAAACAGAATTATTAGATACATGGCCTATCATCATCTCATCACCAGTCTGTGCCCCTCTATCTCTCAAAGCAACAAACCACTGAAAAGGGAAAAAGTCAGTATTTCCTTATTGCCATGTTAATTTGGAGAAAAAAAAAAAAGCACTTGAAAGGACCATTAGAAAGAAGAATTGTTTTTATATAGCTGTGATTTGAGATAAAGCAAAGCACAAAGGAGCCATCTGAAATCAGAGCCAGTGTAAGGCACTACAAACAAACAGCAGTAAGAGCCCAAACATGCAGTTCAGGGCAAGCCCAATAGCAGTTGTGGATGGAAGCCAAAGGCAGGAGGAGGAAACTCATTACCAATCACACCTCAAATCAAAGGCAGAATTAGAAACAGAGCTGGAGCTCCCAACTGCAACATGACCATGTTAGGTCTCTCTTCAACTGTCTTCATGTCCCATTTTCAAGTACTCATGCAATCATGAGATCCTAACTATTCCCAATAAAAATGTGACAAGTGCCTAGGCAGATAGGACCTGCAATTTGACAGACCTAGCCTATATCCTTTCAAAGATAATTTATTTTCAAAATCTTCCAACAGTCCCTGCCCTCACTCATGGTTTCTACTCCCTCTAATCCCTCAGAGTGTGTGAAAGAAAGTCCAAAATTGCATAAGGAAATGAATGCTGTCAGGCACAGAAGAGCAGGGTTTTCTGATCAGTCTGAAGGACTACAAATTTCCATGAATACATTCTATTGAAATCATATAGAAGGTTGAGAGTTCTGAAATGAGAACTGTAATGTTCTGAAGTGTATTAGAGTATTCTGAAGTGTATTAGAGTATTATCTCAGTGTAGTATTTATATGACTACTCTGTGTCAAGCTTTCCCTGACTATTCTTTAAAACAGTTGCATTATAGTCTGCACCTGTATGTGAAGCTAGATTTTAGTTTACTTCTTTAGTTTACTTCTCCCAGAAACAACACGGTTATCAACCTACTCTTTTTAGAACATCAGAAATCTAGCAGAAATATTCAAGGCATCCTAAGCTCCAAATCAGCATGATGATTTCATTTAATGTTACTTCACTTAACAGCTTGCTTTAGCTAATTCCTCTCTTCCTCTGGACTAGCTTTTTGGTTTTGTTTTGGTTGGGTTTTTTTGGACTTGACCAGCTTTGGGCTTCCCAAGCTACAGAAATGTACCTCCAACTTCAGTGGGTTTGTTTCAGGTATATCTACCATGCAGAACAGTCGAAAAAGAACTCCTCAAATTAAGGCAGAACTTTCCAAATATACATGGTTAACTCAGTATTCAAGTCAAAAATCTCTTATCTGTCCTGTGAAAAGGAAGACTATTCTGACACAGACATCCCTTCGTGCAACCACATCTCATACACCCTCAGTTTTCTTCAGGTTTGACAGTTCAGCTACCAATTGCAGTTGCTGTGTGGCTGTTTAAGTCACGCCTTGAGCAAGTACCTTGTTTCTAGAGCCCATTATGTCAGTTATGCAACTATTTGTAGCCAGGCAACTAGTTGAAGCTAAGCCAGGTACCTATCCAAGCTGCATTGCACCAGACCACGCAAACCAAGCAAACACACTTGCCTTCTGTTTAGCGGGGAAGGCCTCCTGGTACGACAAGCAATAGCAGCTGTTTCTTGGCAGCAGCAAGACAGGCTTGCTATTCTGGAAAAAGGGCTCTCGCCACTCATTCCCAGCAAGCAGGAAGATGGAGGATTCCTCGCTAGAAACACCTCCTCCCATGCCTCCTCTGGCACTTAGTAGCTGCCAATGAAATAAGCTAGAGGGTGCCAAAGGAGATTTCATGTATATTTGCTGTCCCTCAATAACTGCACTTCTAAGGAGAGATATCTTGGCCAACTGTGCATTATCCATACAGGAGTGAAAGGATTTTAGGCACATATTGTTAACTAGTGTGGGTTTACTGCCTGACAAGTGGCTCTTGTCTCTTACCCCTTTCAGTCTCCCCAGTGAAAGACTACCGGACAGCCTAAGTCTGGGACAGCTTGGGGGAAGATATGCAGGGCGAAGTCTCAACAGGAAGGGTAACATAGCTATTGCCAATAATACGTGACAGATGCATTCTGATGTGGAATCTGCTCTGGAATATTAGGAGAGTGCCTGAATTCAAATTCCAAGATTCATGTCTGAATACACAGTGAAGTAAGGTTAGATCAGAGGTATTACTGACAGCATCTCCACACAAATTAAATAGTATGAGGTTCAGTAGGCTGCAGCTGTCATTCCAAGCAGGACATGAACTTTTGTCCCTACAGTATCACAGCTGCCTGTTTTCTCCCAATTTGCTTGTCCAACTACAGAACTGGAGAGACCAGCTTAAAAACATCTGTTTGCTTTGTCAAAAATGAGTTTGAAAGGTCTTTCCTATGTTTGCCCCATGGCAGGATGTTTCATGAAGGCATAATACAGATTTTTAAATGAACTGCAGCATAGATACAAGAGTACGCAAATCTGAATTATCTAAGGCCAGTGGTAGTAGCCATGCAGCCTTAAAAAAAAAAAAAAAATAAAAAAAAAAAGGAAGAAGGAGGAAAGGAAGGTTTTTTCAGTGTTTCCACAAAAACTTGCTATCACAGCACTAAATAACAGATGCTCAATGCATAAACAATTACTGAGACCTTTCTTATCTTACTATCAAGGAATGCTATGTCTGGGATCCCTGTATTTGATTATTACTTTGGACAATCTTTTATTTATCCTCCTATGATCCAAGCAGTTCTAAGATCCATACAGTTAAAATGTCTATAAATGTTAAAAGCAAGAGGCACACAAATGAATATTGCAGCATATTATATAATACTTAACATTTATTTTATTTTGTCACTTACCTCAAAGACAGCATTATATTGTCTACCATCATCCTTTAGTGCAAACTGTTTTGAAGTGAAAAGTATTCCTCAGTGTGTTAAAACACAAGACAGATCACACATAAATCCTAAAGAATGAAAGAGAAAAACATGTAAGAAAGAGAAAAACATGTAACACTTTATTCAGTGTTTTCCAGGATAGCTTTGAAACTAGAGACAGGCCTACAATAGTCATGTCTAACCAAACTCCTGGAGTCTACAGAAATTCAAAACTTCAGTATACGTTAAATGAATAGACAGAACACATCTCATTTTAGTCATCAAGACTTCAAAGAGCTTTGTTAAATAGGAATGGAATGCAAAATCTTGACCTGAATCTCAAGGGTGCAAAACCAGTGTTCACCTTACTTGCCAGTTTATCTCACATTCCTTATAAGTCACTTTAGTGACTTTATGCCTTTCCTGCTACCACACGAGATTTTTTTTTTCTTTTTTCCCCCATAGCAAACAGCTCATTTTACTGACTCGCATTAATAGAAATTACAAAATTTAAACTGGGCTACCAATTTCTTGTGTGTAATAATATCATTACTACATTCTCAGAATATTTCATGAACAATGCACAGCTGACTGTTATAAGGATACAGTCTGGATAGAAGAGAAAAAAATCAGGGAAGACCAGTGCTGTTCCCTCTCGATTACAAAGTTAGATACTTTACTCCCAGGAAATCTGAGGGTAGGCAAGATTCTGAAACCATATTCAACTAATCCTTATTTCCGAAATCTCTCATTGTATCATGACTAGCGCAAATGCATGCAGAAGCCCTACCAGCCCTTGAAAATGTTACTACCTCGATATGTCTTGTTTGTTTGGATATTTTCTCAACGGTTTAGACACCTGAGGCCTTGGTTTGTTATCATATATTGGATAATTAAATTGCTGCAATGTGACTCTCAGTCAGGAAAGAAATTCCTGCAGTAGAGATATAGAATAAATGTGGGAGTAAGGTGGAGAAACAAAACGCTTCAGGACTGTAGTAACTAAATCCATAATGAACTTAGAATTTGGTCAAACGCTGTCTGTATCTTGCCATTTACAAGTGGTTACATGTTAAAATGCAGTGCAGTGAACAGAAACAAGAGAACATTGCTGTTAACAGATAAAGAACTCTCAGCTCCTGTCAGCCAGCCAAATAATTAAAAGCTGCCTAGGACAACGCTTACAAGATCTTTAAGAAAAGTTGCGTAAACTATAAATCTGGCGCTAGAAGTGTGAAATGTATAGAAATGTGAACTGTATCTCCCAAAAATGAAAGCTAAAGAAATACCAAAGGACAAACTTACATTTATGTTAAGCAAGCACATAATACTTCTAGCAAAAAGCATCTGGATAGATCCCCTAGGAAACTATTTACTAACAGACACTCTGAATTGTGAAGGAAACAAATGTTTCATTTCCTGTGACCCGATTCTTAATTACCAGACATTCTGAGCCCAATGGCCTTTTATACCACTTCTAAAAACAGAGAATATGTATGTAACATAGACCGTCACCAACATGATTTCAAGTTCTCATCATTCTCATCATTCTGTTTTTTCCAGATGTACATTTTTGTTCTGTTTTTTCACTCTACAATAATCTGTTTAGCCTATATCCTTGTAGGGAGGGACATGATCCCAACAGAATATTGTTATGTGATACAAACTCACATAGAAAGAAATCTGTACCCTCCAAATCCATTTTGCAAATTAAACTTCATTCTGAAGGTTTAGAAAAGGTTTTACTAATTAAGTACTTTCAATAAGAAGCCAGGAGAAAAAAAAAAAAAAAAAAAAACACCCCAGTGTTTCTGGAGATTATTCTTAAAATTCCCATTTCTTCCGTTTTTCGGTTCATAATGCCATTTTCAAATACTTCTTGCTGCAACTCTCAGATCTACTTTTTCTGAAGTATCACAAGTGTAAAAAAATTGCAAGCATCTTAGGTGCTTATAGCCTATTGAAAGTAACGTCATTTTCCAGTAGTGTTTTTGATATGAAAATTTGCAAACATAACTATCATTCTTTCTTCATTAGATCTAGGGCAAAATGAATACTTGAAATGGCTGGGAAGTTAACACAGTAATTACATAACATGAGTTTCAGCAAGAAACTTTCAAAAATCTGGTGAGGTTTAAAGCAGGTTTGCCACTGCAATAACTCTTGCAAATGGAAAAATTAAATCAGCTTCCCACAAGGTACTTCAAAGCACTGCAGATCTATCTAGGTAAAGACGCACGCTAGTATCCTCACACATAGGAGAGTAAATCTTAATATTTCGACTGCCCACACTTCAGAGTTTCTCTACTGCATTAAAATCTTTTGACATCTCGGGAATCTCCTTCATTTCATCCCACTTGGGATGAAACCAAATCTGAGAAATTGCATAAGAACCTAAAAACAAAACAAAACAAAAAACACTGTTCCATAATCAAAGGGCTCCTGGTCTTTGTCCAGGTTCCAGCAAGAGGCAACAAGAATTTAAACCTAGGCTTGTTCTGTGCAGGGAAGTCTCACGGTCAAACACTTTTGAAGAACTGTATTGATCTCCTTGTGTCACTATGTATAACATATATCAGGCCACAGAAGATGAGATCAACTATACAGAACCTGATTCTAGTCTCCTCTTACAGGCAACTGAGCTAACACCTTCAGACTGCTGCCAATCTTAGTAATTAGGCTACCAATTTTGGAGCTAGTGAGAAATATCTTTCTTTTTGAAACTTACTCAAATTTACTCTGACATTCTCAACCTCACCTGCACTGCTGCCTTGTTTCCCACTGGTAGTCAGACTCTAACCTTCATCAGCAGGGCTCATATAAAAGTCTTTCAAGTGAAATTAGAAAACAAAAACACTTATTTGCAAGGGAGATGTCAAAAAGAAGCAGAGATAGAGAATGTAAGTTTCTTTAAAAAATGAATATGATAAGTTCATAGGTCATTCCATAAATCTGGTAAAATATAGACAAAATTAAATGTCTCAAAACTATATATATTATGCAACAAACCAACAGTGCAGGTGTCACAGACATGGGACTATGGAGAAAGAGGAAAGTATCCTGGGAAGTCCCTTCCTCTGCTAATTAACTTAAAGAAGTTTCTTATGAAATGGTCTGACAACTTGAGAAGGTTAATTAGTTATTTATCCTAACATCTTAAATATCATGGGACCACTCGCAAGCGATTTTCACAAAGCTAATCCTTTGTGCATTGTAAGTAGATGGTATTTCATTTACACAGATTCCCATGTAATTCTAACAACAACCAACCTTTACTTCTTACACGTCCTGTCATTCACATACATATAAATGAGTATATTAGTCATAACAGAAACAAATATGGACACTGACACATACATACTGGCACAATATTATCTTTATCTTTTTGATTTAAATATATGCCAAGTCCAGTTAAATTTTCTTCAATACCCATCTTTTTGGTTACTTTACTGTACTTTACCAGCTACTGACAATGGCAACTTGGAATAGCTATGAAACTTGAACATCATTGCAAAGTCACATTTTCCACTGATGTACGAACCTTTGGTTTTAAATCTTTTAGAAAAAAAAATCAGTAGTAAATAATATTTAGAAATACTTAAAGAAATATTATTCTTACACTATATTTAAGATTGCCTTTGAATCTGATGCCATGCCAAAGGCAAAAAAAAAAAAAAAGTATTATAGTTGCTCCCACCTCATAAACTAGAACCCAAGTTGTTCCTTTGGATTGCATCCAAAATTCACTCATTCACTAGACCTCCAAAAGCAGTGCACAGTGCATCACATTTATCTAGCTACACAGCTTGCGTGTACACTCAGTAACTTGTTCTGTAGTTGTTGATACATACCATTCTAACCTCTTCAAATATTCATTAATTATATTAAAAAGTTTATTTGTCTCTGAAAGCTGTGTAATAGAAAAACTTAGCCTTGGATCTGATAAAAGGTTTTGATGCTTTCACGGAATACACATTTTCATTAAATCAAAAATTGCAAGTTGCTCCACCTAACCCTGAAGGTGCCTCTCCATTTTACGATAAATGCTTTGAAAACTTTAACGTTCTCCTTCTGGGTGTGGCCAGAATTACTGCAGTCCAAGAAAGCTCTCAGTGCCTGACTCCAAACTAAACTTGATCAAGCTCCAAAAGTTTTCATTCCTTTACTTAAATATTGTGAAGAACACAGCCTAGTAAGTGCACTCGACTAAGAGCAACATGCACAGAGGCTTGGTGGAGCATCTCACAGTTACAGGTGCCTACACTCATACGAAGTCGTGTCACCATACACAAGATTTCAACATTCCTTGGACCAGAGAGTCTAAATAAGCCAATAACTGTGAAGCTAAGGCAATCCTGGAGTAAGTTCTAAAATTCAGTCACCCTTTTTTTCCTTAATATAAATCTAGTGAACACCGCACTTCTCAAAAATGAGCTCACATCTTGGGAATTTAGAAAAAATTTGTAATCTGATTGTCTGGCATCCAATTCTATCATATTTAACTTTCCTCTGAAAATCTAGGAGCCATGAAGTTGGAGAAATCAAACAGTGACCATATGACCAAATTCTTTCTTTCGTCTAGCCCATAATAGTCACAGACAACATGCAAATTTTGGCTTGTAAAAATACAGTTATACTAAAGCGTGTTACAGTTCAAGTGATCTTTCCTTTAGTCTTTATTGGATTTAATTATTGGCCTAACCAGGATTGTGGAATTTATTTGGAAAGTAAAGGAGAGATTGTAAAGATAAGTGCTCATTTACAAATTATGAGCTACAGTTATGTTATATATGACTAGTGGGTTTTATTCTTTAATATTTCTCTAAATTTACTTTTGGTTAACCTCTGTTTATATTATTGGTTAGGTAGTATTAATGCTTAATTAGTATTTTGTGAATCTACATTTGCAATGATAATAAATGAACCCAATCTAAAATCCACTAAAGACATCTTCAACTCAATAAATATACTACCTGCTTGAAAATGGATTTAACAGTTAATAATGATAGGCTTGATAATCAAGTGAAATACATTATATTGGCATGAATTATGATAGTTAATTAAAATCAGATGCAAAGGGAACATGATGCTGACATCAGATTAACCCAGCTTTAAGGGAAAAAAAAAAAAAAAGGAAAGCTAAAATTAAGAGTCTGAAAAACTAGGAGGCCTTACTTCCCTTTAACAAGATAACAACTTAGAAATAAAAGCTACTTTCTCAAAATGTAGGCCACACTGAGTTTTGATTTAGCTTGATTTGCTTTCTTTCACCTCCTGAAAGTATTAGCTAATCCTCACACACAACTGTTGCACTTGAAGTTCTCTAGTGTTATTTTGAGGCAGAGAATAGACATGTAAAAGGTAAAATGATCATAAAACTCTCCAAATTGCCACAGATATTCTTGGGATGCAACTGCATGGAAACTAGTGCAAACCTATCTCAAGATGCCAAACCGACAGGCTGAACAATTCTGACCGCAATTCTGACCAAATCTTCGTAACATGTTTAGTAACTACACTTTTTAGACAATAAATTTCTTATGGTGACAACATACACTTATGGTCTCTTTTCTAACCAAAGAATGTTCATCAAGAAATCGCAGCTCAAAGCACATCTTAAACAGTTCTTGAATGTACATTATCTTCTATATTGCTCATCTAGGAGCCTTATTAAGTTTAAAATAAGTGAGCTGTAGAGCTTCATCAGGTGACTGACCGTTCCTGACTTTACTTAATATTTTCCTTTGAAAATATTCTAAGGTCAGAGTAAAGTTTTCCACAATTTCCTATAACATACCTAAGCTAGATACTATGCTTTATTAAAAAAAAATTCTCTACTCTTCTAAAAGCCTTTGTAGACAGAATAAAAGCTAAAAGAAAATATCTACAATAAACATACGATAGACCAGCCGGCTGCAGTATTTATTTAATATTCTGTTTTCTATACGTTGATCAGTATTCCTGCTCTAGAGATGTACAGAAATTATGCACACACATATACATTTCTGCTCAAATGTGAAAAGAAGCCCAGCACATAATTAGCTAAAATGTAACGCGAAGGTAGCCAAGACACAGGGTGGTTCTTTCTTACCTTCCCTTTGCTGACTAAAGAGGCTAACACAGCAATCTTAGACCAGCTCTTACTCCTGGAAGGATTCACTGACTAAAGGAATTCCAACCATTGCCATAGCTGTTCTGTACCAGTAATGGAGAACAAAGTAACTAGACCTTACAAAAGATGAGGACCTAGGGAATTAAGCAATTCTGCCACCATCTGAAAGTACTTTCTCACTGCTCAGCTAGTATAGTCTGCTTCTGCCTAAGCAAAGCTGCTACAGACTCAGATCTGCCCCCAGATCTCCTAGTAATCACTGCGTCCACTGGCACTCGGAGCAGAGCTGCAGCGAGACACTGGCACTCAGAGCCGAGAGTCAGCTCAGCTGAGAGAATTTAAAAAGCAGTTTTAGCATAGTAAGAAACATTTTAAAATTATGAAAAGGACTAGTAGGCAGACCTCTGTACTTTAAAAATGATCGTCTCTAACAAGACAGATTGCAAATATTTTCAGTTAAGATGGGTCTCATTTTAAGAAACTTCCTTGCTATAATCTGAATATTCCTAAGAAAGGATGGTGAAGGGAACATATATGCAAAGGATAGGGAGAAGGATCCAGGTCACAGTGTGAAGACGCTTTTCATAAGACAATCTCTACTAACTGTTCAATAAACCTGAACAAAATTAATCTGATTACTGATACTAAAAGGTAGAACAAAGAGAATGGTTTAATGGCCTGAGAGTACAGGTAGAAATACCTGATCTCTCCGCAGGCACAAATTGAAAACATAGGTAAATCCTTTATTCTTATGATAAGTGACAGATAAACCAACTTGAGCTATCTTGCCTACAAAATGAGTAATAAGAACAGGTTTTTGTTTTGTTTTTTTCCCCCCAAAGCAGCTGCCACTGTAGCTATCTAGCTACTGTTCCACTAATATAAGTGGCTGGGGTGGTGTTTTAGAAGATCAAACTCAAGACCCCCTCCACAGCTCACACAAAACAGCTTGACAGATGTTGTCTGCTTGGAGTTAGAGTAGCTAGAGGGCCCCAGTTAGAACTCTTTAATTGAGATAAATAGTATAAGCAGGTAATTTCTCTCTCCAAGTATATTTATTTAGTAAAAATCTGAGCAATACCAGTTCTTCAAATTACATAAGTGCATTTCAGAGCAACTAGGAATATGAGAAATTTCTCTGAGCCTCTTTCAGCGACACTGATTTCTCTACCTGTAAATAACTTGTGGAATATGAGCTTTCCTTCTTCTTCTTCTCCTTCCAGCACCTGCTTAATAAACACTGCTTTCAGAACACAAATTGTCCAAAATATTCTCCAAAATCATAGAAAACCTTCTAATTTTCAACCATCTCAGTCTGAGCTTCTTTAAAAGATAGGCTGGCAACAGCATTTAATTGCAGTTTGCATTAGACAGTACATGGTGGTTCTCAGAGGAAAGCTAGCATCTTTTGGATGAAAACCAAGGACTGACTAGCCCTACTCAAGGAATTATAACACATCCTATTTGAATAGCTTGTAGGAAACAAATATTTCAGCATACGTACTAGAAGACACATGTACAAGGAAACCAATGCACAACATATTTCAAGAGCATAACCAGTTATTTCTCAGAAACACATCCCTCATCAATTAAAAATCACATCTATTACATAATTATTGTGCAGTTAAATATATCTTCCTTTTGTAGAGGGAAAACATTGTTTTCCAGCAGCTTGTTTAGCGAGAACTTCTTTCTATTAGAATAAAAGTCGTGTTTTCATTTTTCAAATAGCCAACCATAAAAATCAATTTTCAAGCTGTTCGTGAAACATTGCTAACACATGCGCAAGCATTTTTTAAAAAAGAAAGGAATATAATTAAGAAGGCTGGGCTTCAGTGAGTATGGATTTTGGCCAGTATATTATGCAACATTCAAAAACATACACAAGTGAAGATCAAGTTGTGGTGGAATAAAAAAAAAAAAAAAAAAACCTTACTTGCTAGTACAGAAACAAGCATGCCAGTTCAGTGCCAGCTTTAGTCTACTTACAGAGAAAGAAAATACACTTATAAATGGATATGCAAGGCCACAGCCAAATGGGTATCTTGCTCCCATGCCTTGCAGCTGCTATAGCCGTGAACAAAGCACCACTGGGACTCACTGGCAAGCCCGCATCTCTCTCTAACAGATATTAATGCGGGCACATATGCCAAAATAACTCATGAAATCATTTTTGATAAAAGTTTTCCAGGACAAGTATTCTAACATACATGTCACTACTGCCATAACTGGAGGGAAAAACAATGCTGACGCACATTTTTTACTAACCAACATACAGAAACAGTGACCAGAACTCTAGTAACATGAAATATGGGGGCTCTCCTTTTCTTTTAGCCCTCTCCTTGCAGCCTGCAAAGTCACTGCTCAGACAGTAGCACTGCTGCAATGTGGCTCTCATCAGACAGCCAGGTAATCACTTTCAGGCACAGTTCTGTACCGCGGAGCCAGGCAGAGGTGCACCATCTTTCTAGAAGCTCCAAAATTCAAACAGATGTAGTGTCCTCTAACACTTGGGATAATTTACACATTGCATACCTTCTAAAGAGGTGCAGCATATGAGAGTAAAATGGGTTTCCAACTACCTTCTGAGCAGGTCCAAGGAAGTAGAAGCTTATCTGGCTCCCACAGAGGGATGGTTATATTTTAGTCACTGCCCAAAAAAACAACTGACAAACACTGCTGTCATATTATGGCATTCAAATTCATCCTAAACTCATAATAAGTGTGCTTTTGCTTAGTAAACCACAACAAATCAACTGTCTGATCTATATAACCTGTAGTAGGATTTGTGCACCATACTTGATTCTTAAGATTCAGCTCAAATAATTGCTGGATCATGGACAAAAAGGCAGCACATCATGGAGCTTAGGCAACTTTCATGGCAGATTTCAGAATCTTGAAATGAACTAGTTATAAAATACTGTTTAAATTGCTTTGTTACTAAGTAATCCTGTAAGAATGATGAGACTCTAACTTATTTCTCATTAAAAAGCTGTCTGATCTGGCTTCCCACACAGTCAAAAAGAAATGCAACAATGAATTTTGAGGATTTATTGCTTTCTTTTATGTCCCTACAGAATGATGAATAATAGGTCTAACAAGAGGTCTTAGGAGAGATCTGTAAAACTAAATATTTCATTTGTAATTTTAAAATAGAATACCAGAGAATTTAAAAAGAACATGAAACAGCAAACTATCAATGAAATGAAACAGAGCCAACTGCAGGAATGACCAAAAAAACCCAAAAAATCTTCCAAGCCTTTTGCAAACATTAAATTCTGCATGGAAATAAATAATAAAACTCAGAAAACCAAGTGAAGGCCTGTTTCCTACAGAGGGTTTTTTTAAGCTTTTATCCACAACAAAACAAAGATGAGAGTTCCAGCATGACAACACAGACATTTAATACCCTTATCCTCCAGGCTTGATTTAAATGAAGTCTTACAAAAGTTCATTGTCAAATAGCTACATAGGCAATGAAAACAGCAGCAGTAGATCCCAGAGGTTTTGCTAAGCCTTTACCATTTAAAGAGGTATATCTGCAAAGATGCACCTTCTTTATGTGAACTTCTTAGTAGAGAGGAAAAGGAAAAGGCTAAATTATTGAGTTTTAGTATGAGGTAAGGACAACAGATGGTATGCCTTCTTTCTATAGAAAAAGAGACAGGAAGATACAGTATGATTAGTGACAGCAGAAGAGACATATCAATTGTATGTTCAGAAACACAGGAACAATTTGTGTTCTAGTTATACTCCTTGAGACTGAAACCACTGAATGCAATTTTTCTAAAGTGTCCAGTTCAGGTTCAGTCTGGACTTATAGAATATCCAAGAATATCTATCATATCGCCATGTGGTGCCTTCTGCCTCCTGTACTTTACAATTGAGCTACAAGATCTTTTGTGAGAGGGGAGTGGGAGCTGTTTATTCTTATCCTGTCAGTTTGGAAGGGATTTTAGACATCCTACAGATCTTGTCTTGCTGCTACGCCTCATGCGCTTTGGTGGTCCACATGAAGGATAGTATTTCAGTCCTTTTAACGTAAACTGCAAAAACTGTTATACTCCTACAAGAGATATCAACCCCAGACTCAAAGACCAAAGCTAATCATACTTTCAAATACAAGCCAAAGAATCTCCAGCTATCAATCATTCAGCAGCTCAGTTAAAACATTTTACTACCTAAATATTAAAATCTCCCTTTTTGGGAAGAAGGGGTTTGACAGAATGAGTTTATCACCAATAAAAAGATATTATCCTCACAACATTCACCATAAACCACTACCACCCTCCCTAACGGTGTTACTTGAGATATTGATATATACTTGAGTTAGGACGACAGTGCTTCCTTTCAAATCCCTGGCATCGTTTCCAGGGATGGTTCTAGATCTGAGTTTTTCCCCAGCCTCTAAGTAAATCTGCTACTGATTTCAAGAGAGGGTTGCCTGACAACAGGTTTAAGACTAGCCTCTATAGTCTGACTTTCAAACAAATGGACTGGGGCTACTTGCAAAGTCACTCACTGTAGCTGATGCATACGAGTACCAAGAAGCCACATTCTCACATGCTGCAAAAGCCAGGCAGGTTGAAGAGAAAAAATAAAGAAATAACATACTTTTCTACAAGTCCTATGTGGGCTTGCAGAGAAAGACAAGCTGATGGACATCCTTCTTTTAACAAAACAGCAGAAATATTCAGTGCAGTTCAGTCACAGCAAAATAAAAATGTGTCTGTATCTTACCTCCTCACTAGTGTAAGAAGATATTTAATTCATGATAAACTAGTCTAGATAACTAGATAATCCCCACCTTGCAGCAGAGCAGTTTATTACACTTAGCCTATCACCGCCCCAGCAGTGCCTGGACCAGCACTATGCCAAGAGGGGGAAAGCATGAGTATCACAGTACTACTGGTCTGGCTGCTGAGAATATGCCTGGTGCTGTAGCTGTATCTAGAGCCCGCTACCTTGCAGGAGGTTTAATTAGACCCTTCTCATGCTGGCCAACAATTCAGAGGATTTTACAATTTTACAAATTTTGGTCAATTTACCATATAAAAGAAGTTAGTGTCTTCCTAGGCAAGCCATAAGCTATTTTTGATGTTGCTAAAAATAATTTTACAAAGAACATTTTCAATCCATTTTGGTTTGAATTGCTGTTTACCCAGAGTTATTATAGTCTTCAAAATATTTTAAGAAAAAAAATATGCATATATTATTCCATAATAGCCAACATGGCAGTCATAAAAATCACCAAAAAAAAAAAAAAAAAAAAAAAAAGTGACCTAAAAAAGTGACCTTTTACTTCTTTTTTCTGACCCCAGTAAATGTTGAATCTAATCCAGTTTTTCTAACTCATCTACAATACAAGAGCCTCTGCCATCATCACATCCTGCTTTAGGGACTTTTGTAACTCTCTTCACTGAAGCAAAACCATTCAAGTGCCTGGGGCTTTGCATAAGTAAAGTGAGAGTGAGGAATTCTGAATAGGGCCCTCATTGTCAGGTAAAAAGAAATCAAAGGTCATCTCTTGGCAGATAGAGGTTGAACTTATTTGTGCTCAAGGCTAGGTTATTATAGTGCCCTGACCTTTACCTGACATTACTTGAAGCTTCAAGCAAAATATCCCTGTGCCTACAAACTGAAAAATGAGAACTCAAAATGTGAATGAGGTACCTCTTGAATTTGTAAGCAAGACAAGGACAGCCAATTGAAAACTTCTGCAACGGAAAACCGAGTAACTCCTTCAACACTGTGCAATTCAGTTGCTGCTTTAAACATCCACAGGCCTATCACAGACAGGCCATGCAGTATCAGCAAGATTTTTTTTTTTTAAGACAACATTAACAATCTACTGCTACCTGTGCATATTGCTTGAAGTCAGAAAAGCAGCGTTTTCTGCAGTGACATGTGGGCTTCTAATTGAGAATCTACTGCTGGAGATTGGGAAAGGCTTGCTCAAAGGAATGCAACCAGAGTGCAATCTCTTTGAAACAGAGTTTCCCAGTTAAACAAAAAACTTTAAAGGCTCAGTAAACAGACATCTTAAAGCTCTTAAACATAGCTTTAGGAAAAGGGCAAAACAAAAAGCAGAAGAAAACAAACAAATCTTACCTTTCTGAACTCTGAATTGCCAGCAAGACTTTTGGAAACAGTTTTCCCCCCCACCTTCCATTTCAAAATAGTATAAGCAAACCACAACTTAACCACAAGCAGCACCACTCAGAAGAAGTGATCAGTTTCATCCCAGCCCCAATAGTATGGAAGCAGCAAAGACAATTCAATACTTTCATGCTCATCAGTTAGGGTAGCAAAGGGACTTTGTTCTTGTCACATACTCACAAACTCTTGCCCTGATTTCAGCCTGGATGTGTTAAATTCATCCAGCAACAGATATAGGCAACAAGAGCTCTATAACAATAACTTAAATGCAGCAGCATTGTCAGTCCCCAGGTAATAAACTTGAGCCTAATCCCACAATATTTTCAACATTCCTATGAGAAGCTACCAAAGTACTCCAAATTCCCTAATGCGAGCAAATGTGAGCAACCCCCTAAATTGTACGTAGAAAAAAGGTAAGTCTCTTTGATGTGCAATATATATTAACAAGTAAAAGTAATAACTGAAGATGTAAAGGAATATAGGAAATAACATTTAGATTTTCGCAGTGATAATGATACATCAAAAATTGGCATCCAGCCTTAGCCCCTGTGTTTCAACAAACAATATTTCTTTGGCTGTCAAAGCCAAACAATACTAACAGTTAATGGTTAACACACACTATTCTTTTAAAGCCTTATTCTTATGCTACTTTGGTTCAGCGGTTAAATACCACATACAAATCCAGAACACAGGCAAGCAAGTTTGCCTGCTGCTCCACATTTACTCCTCTAGTGCACTGCTCCATGAAACTCCAGGAGCATGAGCGAGTTTCCATCACTGCCACATTCCATAATTGTACCCATGCCATATAATTTATGTGCCTTTTGGTCAGCTTGTGTCATGGGCTGTCATTGTGTTGTCATTACACAGGGTGGAATTGGACAGGTGCTTCTTCTCCTTTGCCAATCTGAAAAGCAAAAATTTCTTTTCCTTTACATTTTTGTTGAAACTACATGTTTTCTAGCATGTAATTTATCTAGCATGCTACATGCTAGATAAAAGTAAACCAAGATACAAACATAACATACAAACCACTACTAGCAGCCTAGGTTTATCAAACCAGGACTGCAGCAATCACCTATACCATGGGGAAAAAAAAAAAAACAAACCCACACAGGCTAAGGAAATACAGAAGCTGAAACTTCCAACATCATCATCACTGATCTTTAAATTAACAAAAAGGGAGTATATTTTGAAGAAGTCTGGGTTTAGAAGAAGCCCAATTAAGTCAGCATAGTGAAAGCAACAATAATGCAGTAAAAATAGCCTTCTAAAGTAGCATATTTCTCTGTACACTCAATCACATATAGTTCTGTATAACCTGTATGTTTATAATTTGTGCTTTAGGAGAAGGAGAAAACAGATCAGAGAGATCAGAAATTTGTCCTTAAGAATTCATGGGTGAAATTTGTTTTTCTACAGAGCATTAGAGATATTGTCTCCCAAATATCTCAGTCTCTGAAAATCTCTTACCAGTAATTTCTTCAAAAATGAAATAAAGATTTAAATAGTAAGCAAGCCTTTTGCTGATCCTATGCGCAAGGTTGATTTTAATCTATCATTACAAAATCCTATAACCCAAACAGGATTATTTTGGTATGCAGAGAGTGTCCTGAAGGCTCCAATTCCAGGAACTATAGATTATACGACAAGCACAATTCCCATTAAAAGGGCAAACCACTAGCTCTCATACTGCCAGCATTAGGTCTGCAAACACAAACCCAAGGGCTCCAAAACCACAGAGTCAGATATATTCTTTTAGAATTTCGCTACTTGTAACCTGGATTCTGGAGCAGATCTACCTCCTGATTCCTAAACCTCCATGTGAGGCAGCACCACTAATGCGATGACAGAAGGAGCTTCTGTGACTCAAAGTTAGCCATTACTTCCCACAAATCAGGCAATTTGATAGTTGAATCTTTGCAAAAAATAACTTTCCTCCCTGCTCCTTTATATTCAAAGAAAAAAAAAAAAACACAAACTGTAACAGTGTTCCTGAAAAATTCTCAATTATGATATTGTAGGTATTATTCCTTCTTCCAGCTGAAACAAAATTTCATTTTGCCTTATGTTCCATGGACAGTTGTGCTGAAGGGATCATATGGAGAAAATGTTTGAGAAAAGGAGGGCTCCACATGTTAGACACAAGTAAACCCAGGACTGCAGTCATATCAACACTTCAAATTTTTCAGGTTTAACACCAATGCAAACAGAGAACACGAGTCAATGCTTGAGGAGACAGCGACATTCAACATTTTGGCAAGTCATTGCACCAGCTATATTGGTAACCAGAGAACAAACTGTGGTGTTCAGACATAGTGTTAGTTCTGATGGAGAAATAAAGCACGCTGCTGATTTGCAGCCCAGCAGATACATGTAATTATTCCTTATTTGTGAATGCAAGCACATCCACAGATAGGTTTTAAAGAAATATTGAAATTGCACCGTAAAGAGTCGCTAGGATTTCATGGATCAAATCAGTGGTCATTCTTTTCAATGACAAGAGCACATCGCATGGGAATGCCTTGATCCAAAAGCCACTGCAGCTGCTGATAACCTTTCCACTGACTTTAGAGGCTCTTGGATCAGAGCTTTAAAGACAGCTGATAGTGGCTCTTGCCTTTACTAAAAAGAATCTACAGACTGATGGAATAAAAAGTATTTTTTTTAAAAAAAGTTTTTCCAAATAAGGAGTGAGTATGGAATCTTCCTGTGAAGGGAAATTCCAAAACCAGGACCAAAATAAATACTGAAGTGGGATGCCAAGAAGCAGCAACACAGCACAGGACTGATGAAAAATGTCAATAAGCATGTCCTTAAGCTGCAGCTTGAAGAGCAACAGTAATAAACCTGTTAGACACATGCTACATTTTTTTTTCATATACAATAGATATTTTTCCTCCACGTATTTTTTTCAAAAGCACACACAGCACTTGGCACACAAACTATCTTCAAGAAGTTTAACAACTGGTCAATATCCTGTGATTATCATACCTTTTTTTCAGAGACAAAGGAAATGGAAAAAGACACCAATAAGATTTGATCAGCACTGCACAGCAAGTGAATGGCAGTGTTGAAAACAGAAGTTTGCATTCCAGCAACCCTCATATGCATCCCCTAACCAGCAGGTACAGCTACTCTGCTCTCATAGGAATCCGATTCAGATTTAAATGGTACTACTATTTAAAAATACATATATAACAGATGTCTGCAAATGATGTTCTCAACTGCCAACTGCTTAGCTGCAATCATGACTACAAACACTGACCTATATCTGGGAACGCCATAACCCTGCAGGTAGAAGCTGCACAAGTCACATGTGTGACATGACACCAGAGAAAGCTGCATGGGGCAGGGAGGAGACAACTGACTTGTGCTAGTTGGCAATAACAAATTCTCTAAGACAAATAGAGCAAACAAAAATCGGGAAACACTAAAGCATACGGGGCCAAATTCAGTGCCTATCAGATCACCCCGACAATAACGTTTTTTCAATTTATAGTTGCCTAATATCTCCCTAATCTCCCTAATATATTAGACCATGCATTCTTCCCCGAAACTTAATATAAATAAAAAGAAATTCCTAGTGTTATGTACTATCCTGAATATATCAGAAGTTATTTAAATGCAAAACTCACAATAATCCACTCATATAACCTATCACAGATTAACAACGTATTTGCTCATTGTATTATTTACATTTCATGTCTGTTAATCACATTGGATGCTACCTATATTCATAGCTGAATTAGCTGTGTAATTATCTGGTTCATCTTCCAAACTACACTTATATCAGCTTTCTGGAGAGCAAACAGCCAACAGTCAAATTATCAGAGACTATGCACAGTAGCTCCAACCATACACAGTCTGCTCAGACTTTCGTCCTATTTGCAAAATATAACCACCCTCTAAAATTGAAGCCTACTATAACACACAACACTGACAAAGACAGTTAAACTGCTTATGCATGGTCAACTTTGTGGTTTCCTGATTTTTTAAATGCTTAACCCTAAAATCTTTATGTTCTCTAACAGAACAAGTCAAAGCCCATATAAGTCTCTATGTGGACTGTACTCAACTTAGATCATAAACTGTAACAACATTTTAAAATAATGAATAAATAAACACTCCTAAGTGTCTGACTGGATTTTTTTCACCTCCATTTTTGGTAGAACTTCCTCTGTCTAGCATGGCCTGAATATCATACAATTGATGCCTGAGCATCATACAGTTGATGTAACATCACTGAAAACTTCTATGCTGAAAATCAATTTTTTCCTGCTGTCATCGTCTACACAAAATCACATTCTCAGGCCAGCTTATGTCTTCAAGAGGATTCAGTTTAGTTTTATTTAGCTTTTAACTTAACTTAATGCATTTTTAACTAGCACAGAGTCATTCTGCTCTATAGAAAGGGTAACTCCTTTATGCACAAATCGTAAAACTCATTCCTGCCTACCAGCAACCTAATTAACTTTCTGCAATTAAATCTGCTGAAGCTCTGAAAGAACCTGTTGTACAAAGCGTGAATGGACAGAAATCTTGCACTGTGCAACACCTTCCACTCCAAACGCTTCTGAGAGTTAGAGCCATAAATCAGAAGCAAATCCTTTGACTCCAGTGGAGCTGTGCCAGATTAGAGACATCATAAATAAAACCAGGGATTAGTCCTGCTCCTAAATAAAACCTAACGAGTTATGTTCAGGACAAAAGCATGGCAAACTGTGCGTTCAACCTAGAGTAACTCTGAAGACTATAGATAACCCTGGTCAAAACGGCTCATCTCCCATTTCTGGCATTCCTAAATATTCTCATTTTACAGCACTTTTCTCTTTGAAAGGCAGCCTCTCCACCCAGTCTACTTATTTCCATTGTCCCATTAGATTCCTTGGGAGAAAGGTGATGGAAAAGAAAGCACCAAGAATTACAGATGTCTAACGAATTTCAGCAGTCTCGGGTTTCATCTTAAATCCCTGATGATACTGAATGAGTGGAAATCACATCAACTGGTAGATTACTGCTAATCTCTTGCCAGAAAGAAGTCCGAGTTGGCAAGCTGCAGCTTGATAGCTCAGGTTGTTAGAGTGCATTGGCAGTTCCACAAACAGCGCAAGACTCGGACAAATTTTGGCCATTTTTGGTCCCTGCTCTTGCCATAGGACACAAAAGGAAGGCTGAAAAAACATGCAGAACAGAGTAACAGAATATAAAGAGCTTATTAAGAAGCTATTTCATCCATGGAATTATGCTATTGTACTTCACTTTTGACAGGTAGTTATTTAAGTACTATGTTTTGATTTAAAAAAAAAAAGTGTATTACAATGATTCATGTCCAGACGATTGCACAATGAATTACAAATATTTCTATTACTTTTGCTGGTTATTCATCCCTATCAATGCAACTGCTTAAATTTGCCATCTTGGCTAACAGGAATCATTATGCCACTATGATACCATGCTGTGCTGAAGTCTTAAATAGAACTCTTCTTAGCTTTGCTCATCCCTAGATCAAAAGATTTAAAGGAATTTTAAAAATGCATAGAAAGGTGACAAGTTGGGAAAGAGGTAGGAAGATGCACAACACCAAAAGTGAGTACAAAACTAAGAAACCTTTTAAAAAAAAAAAAGGATAGCTGAAATAAGGATATGTGAAACTGGTTTTCAGAGCCAGTTACGTTTCTAGATGAAGAAAAACATTTGAACAAATTAATGGAAAAGTGCATTAGGGACTACTAAGCACAGCCGCGGGCACGCACGGACACTTGCCCCATCCCAAGGCTATAGCTGGCGGGGCAGAGGCATTTGCAGACAC
>NW_010581584.1:246800-282005 GCF_000705375.1 Tinamus guttatus
GCGGGAGCCGCGCTGCCCCAGCACAGGGCACGCGGAAGGGGCGCGCGCCTCCCGCCAGCGCCTCCCAGAAAACGGCGTCTGAACCCGAGGGACGCCGGCAACGCTGGCACCGCGGAGAGCGAGCCCCTGCGCGCCCATATGAGGAGGGGGGAGTTGTTGTTTTTAGAGAATGTTCGAGACAGCATCCGAAAAAAAAAATGACTTGTCTCCCTTTTCCTGCTTTCTATTTAGTGTACTGAATATATCCGTCTGGTACTTTTATTTAACATGCAATTAATTGTCCAACATGAGCTCTAAGCCTTAGAAGCAGGTAGGCACTGGCAATAGTTCATTGCAACATTTAGTCTAACGCTTTATTAAAAATAATTTAAAAAAAAAAAGGCAATTCTTATGCTGGAACAGACCCAGGCAGGTGAACCCATTTGCTGTAGAACACAGCAAAATAGACCTTTTCTTGGCAAGGTTTTGGGCTCTGTTGCGTGCGGACCCAGCAGAATAAGTAAGAGATGAAGTGTTGACTGTTAGTCATTGCCATGGCAGTACCAAAACACCCCCACCCGCCCCCCCAAGGCCATGTATAGCAACAGGCTCTAAGCGAACGACATGCAAGAAAGTGAATTTGCTAAGCAGGTTCTCCAGGCAGTTGCTACAACACAGTGCCCCTCAGCACTGCCAGGTGCCCTAGGGGCACCCTGGCAATTTTGGCTGTAAAAAGCAGTAAAATAACGCCAAAGATTTTCAGGACTTTTTCATTAGCAAAGAGAGACTGTATAATAATGCTGTGGAAGGGCAGAGGACCTCCGAGAGATCTAGCCCTCCCCAGTAGTAGGTAAATGGGTTTGGAAGCCACAGATTTAATCTCGAGTGAATTCTTCCAAGGCCTCCTGGATCACAGCGTGGTGAACACGTGCCTGGGCTCGGGGAGCTGGGCTGCAGACAGGCTAGCAGGAAGCGCGGCCCTGCCCAGGCCGTGCTCTAGGCGCTGCAGAAGGGACTAGCCAGGTAGCACACAAAGACGCCTTGTTCCAGCGCCTTTGAAGAGCCCTGGCCCATTACAGTGCAGTGCAAGTACAGCATCTGCTCTGCCAGCGACACAGCTACTGTTCGCTTCTGTGAGGGAGGCAGCTTCAGCCAGATGGACTGCAGGCGAGAGTGTCTCTTTAGGAGCAAAGATCTAATGACGCTATTCAGCCAACATAGTGGGATTGCTCTGCTCGAGGCAGATATTGCAGTACCACTACTTAATCTGTCCAGTGTGAGAATGAGCTACCTACACCTATTCACCTCTGGCAAGAGGGGCAATTTCTTCTCTCCCACTGGAAGCAGAACAGCGTAGCCTCCACTCCAGAGGTCCCACAGGTCCCATCTGCAGGCCACTAATGGCATTTGGAAGAGCTGGAGCAAAACATTCAAGTCTCAGTACATTGGATACCACACTAATAGTCTTCAGGGAAAAACAAAAAACACATACTTGTTACTGTTTTTCTTCAGCATCTCTTTTCATCTTCCTTTATGCTTGTTTCCCTAATGTCTCTTTTGTTTTCTATCTGACTTCTGACATGACTGCTGCCTCTCAAGAGCTAGTGCAGTGTCCTGTCTCCGATCCCTCCATCTCCTCCTCCCTCCGCCTGATGAACTAACTGTTCAGAATCAGAAGAGCACTCATCATATTTTCCCAGCAACGTAAGAGGAAGTGTGTTGTCAAGGAGATGAGGGGGAGAGTAGCAGACCTCCTGCACTCCTTATCTGTCCATCAGAGCAGCTGATAATCAGAGCTTCTTCTGAACAAGCACAGAGCTGGGAGTCTCCCTTTCTCATCATATTGTAATGTCAAGTCTTGTATGGTCTCTTAGAAAAAACAAAGTTAGGTAAGACAAAAACAATCTACTCTGGTTACGGCCGCCCTTTTCTTACAGATGGGCATGAAGGGTATTGTGGAATAGCACTGTTCTTGACAGAGCAGAAAAAAAAACCTCGAGGGGAAGGAAAAAAAAGAAAACAAAACAGCATTCACCAGGAGTTTAATGTAATCCCCTTGCAGTAATCCACAAAGAAAAGGCTTGTTTCAAGCTTCAATCTGTATTTGCTATCACAAGATAGCAAGTAGAAAATAATGCATTTGAGGGAGGTATAGGAGAAATTCAAACCACCAAGGAAAGAAAGATTTGGGTGAGGGCAGCAATCAGCCTGTCTGATCATTTGTGATCCAGCCATATCTTTCCTCTTGGTGTGTAGGCAGGCGGAACCACTAGCTCCACTTAAACAGCAAGTTTCAAAGATTCAGGTTTGAGATGCAGGGAATATCATAGGATATTTTCATCTCTAAAGTTGGAAGACTTCCTTGTCCATGAACCCGTTCTTTGGCCAGCTGCCTCTGTGAAAGAATACGAATCTATTGCAGTTGATTTCATTAAAATTCTTTGGGTTACAGCAGTCTGGGAACAAGACATTTAGTGCTAGTTTGAAAATTCAGACTGAATTCCAGTGTAAAATGATAAGAGTAGTGAATAGATACTAGGGTAGAACAGAGGTATGCCCTGCAAGACTGAACTGCTACTCACTGCTCATGAAGAAGCATCCTGCACTGAGCATTGGAACGACTGCATGTAAAATTTCCTGTTGGGGTAAAGAAAGAGAGAATCTGAGAAGGTCAGATTGTGTCGGAGTTGGAAGCTGGAGTTTCCCTCCCTTTAATTGTTTCAGCCATTTATTATTTGTTTCATTACTTCTCTGTGAGCCACTAATTGTTGCAGTGGGATCTTTCTGCTTCATTTCCTTTTCTTTGTGAGAGCAGGCGTCAACACTGCAAAGAGGTAGAAATCTGCTGCCTGGTATAAGGAAGACAGTGTCAGATTTGCAACAGGTCCAGCACAGGTCAGTGGCACAGTTAAGATTTGGAAAGTGTCTATTATACAAGCTTTAGATTCTGAGATCTGAGGAAAAAAGGACAAAAAGAAAGCCCCTAACCTGTAGTCATTGGCTTGCTAGCTTGGAACTAAGATAGTACAGTTTAATAAATTTTGTCTTTAGTCTTAGACAATTACTCTCTCTAAGCAAGAGTATGAGGACAGGAGTCTGAGTTAAGCTGGAAAGAGCACCTATGACACATATGAAAAAGAACAGGAGCTAGCTCAGTTGCAGTTTAGCTATCCAGAACAGCAGTAGCGTTTTACAATTCACACTCAAAAACTGTATTGAGAAAAATCTCTCTTTTTTTTTTGTCCCCTATCTGTGCCTTACCACAGTGCTGGCAGTTCAATCTTCTCTCTCCTCACCTAGGAATGGCGGAGAGAGAGGAGACAAAGTCTTTCAACTAGTACATCGCATTACATGAACAGGAGAACGCGCCTGTTCCGCACGTCAGAGATGTCCCGTGTACAGCAGCACTTCCCTGGAATCCGCAGCCACACTGGGCTGAGCTATCATTGACTTACCCGCAAGGAAAAACTCCTCACCAGCAGCACAAGAAGGCAAGTTAACTTCCTAGCCAAATAAAATAAAGATAATAAAGGACTTTATTTTCCCTTCAATACCAGGTTATTTCCCTTGGGTTGCACCGGAGGACTTCTCTGTATTCCCTAAAAGCATCAGCTAAACAGCATCCCTTACTACCTCTCTGCTGCATACAAATATTACAGTATTTTCAAATATTTCTTCATATGGGCATACTCATTAGTCTTTCCCACTGCCTTTTGCTGATTACAATCTTTCATAACAATAACTTTCCTCAGACCTTCAGCAGCTTTCTCCCAAGAAACAGTGACAATCAGAAGGGACACAGAACTCAGAGCATCCTGGTCTTCTGTTACTGAATGGGAGGAGCCACATCTTACTTACATAAGTCTTATTTATCCGGTGCCTTAAGGCATGCTCTGGGAGTGACAATTTAGCTTTTCAATCAAAGCAGCAATTCACAAAGGGGAATTGAATAATACCACAATAGGGCAAGGAGGTGGAACTTAACAACTAGATTTTTATTTACCACTTAAAAGCAACACAAGCAATAAAGGGCTTGGGGGACTGATTTAGTGGAGGATCAGCAAGTTAAATAAGTAAGGAATGGAAATTGTCTCCTAAATATCTGCCCTGGTGATGAAAGTCCATATAACCGAAAATCCATATCAAAGAGAGAACTGCTGCTAGACCTGCTTCCTGATAGGAAATAGGCATATACCTAAGGAAAAAAAGGGAGCCAAGAAAAGCAATGAATGAAGAAGGTGCTTTAAAAGAAAGGCTGCCCCGGGAAATATGTGTAGACAGATTATTTTACAGCTCTAAGAGACTAAAAGCTCAGCTTGACAAGCAGAAGGATACATACATCTAAGGTGAAGCAACAACCTGCATTTAGGAAAAGATGTGAGTCATTCAACTAAGTGGCCTTTTAAATTTGCATTTCTTATCTTGACTGCCTAATGCGAGTGCAGACCTACAGCACACACAGCATGTGCTGTTTTACATTTATGTTCCTTTGTTGTTCCTCAACTGTATAATTTAAACCTCATTTC
Source organism: Tinamus guttatus (assembly GCF_000705375.1). The sequence goes on from NW_010581584.1 coordinate 251,306, forward strand.
TTTTATTATATCTGTAACTATAACACATTCTAATATTTATAAATGGAGAGTGACTTGGCAGAAGCCTGGGCGCAGTCTGTCTGCCATCAGGGAGGCATTCTCCAAACAAGCCTGCCTGCCTCGAGAGCGGGGTTGTTTGTTTAAAGCCTGACTTCCTCGGAGAAGAGCCGCGCGCAGCTGTAGGTCTATTGACAACTCTTAAATAACTGAAGGCTTCGGCCAAACCCTTGGAGCAGGGCTTAGAACTTGGGGCCTCAGCTTTTTCATGATCAACTCAGTATTTCGTAGGTGAGAGCAAAGGGTGTTTATCCTGCCCAGAAACACAGCTAGGCAGCAGCGCGCCTGCTACCTGCGCTTCAGACTGCACAAAGAGGCAAGAAGCCTGGGACCTTTGAAACTGCCAGACTCCAGCAGCTTTTACAGGTTAGACACTTCAACTTTGGATGCCCAGTTACCAACAGTCTTAGTCCAAGATATTTCTATTCTTTCTGCATGCAGAGAAAAACCTGGACACCATAGGATAAGATTCAAAAGAGCTTATAGTCTAAATGGAAAAAAGTAAAGAGACAAGGAATAGCAACTGCTGTATAAAAGAGCATTTATAATCCTCCAGATCTCTCAAGATGCTTATAAAACAGGAATTTATTACTGAGGAAACACAAATAGCACAGTGTGCGGTAGAAGCAGGTAGTACCGCTGGCCACAGTGGGCAGCGTGTGGCCAGAAGCTAATGCAGAGCAACCCCGGGAATCTGGAGAGCCAGGGTGACACTGCGGGGATGGCGTGGGGAGAAGCCCCCCCTTGCTCTGCTCCTCCTTGCTCATCACAAGCTCCTGCGTTTTTCTCCCTGTGCTGGAGCTCTGCAAGGAGCCTTCCAAGCAGTGAGAGAATAACAGGATGATACTGAGGAAATTGTTTTTTCAGCGTGAATTTTGACCCTTCTGGGCAGCAAATATGAGACACATGCTCTGGACAACTCCTTGGCACATTAGCCGTCTTTGTGAAGTTATTTGCTGATTCAGAGGTGTGAAATCTCCTCTGAAACGCGGTGGAAGTAATGGCACTGCTGGTGGTACTGAAGCAGCAAGGACTCCTCCTGGGCCATTATGGCTTCATAAATATTGACTTTGGATAAAGCTTCTGACAAAATCCTGCTTTTTTTTTTTTTTCCTTTTTCCTCCCAAGTGGGTTCTCAGAGCTATTTTGCCTAAGGCAACATACATGACACAAGAATGAGCCTTTGGAATAGTGATGCAATTGCTTGGTCATGAAATAAAAAAAAGGCTGTATTTTGATTGATAGTTTGAGTTCACGCTGTTTATTTGGTTTACTCTGCATTCTTTGTCATCTCATTACTATTCTTGCTACATATGCCAGACAGCTGAAATACTATTTTAAAACCTTTTTTGAATTTTACACTTTATCATTTTCCCTGTTTTCTTTTCCATGGAAGACCTGCACTTTAACACATAAGTCTTTCTCTTCAATAAGCTTGTTAAGCTATAGCTAGCCATGTCAGCCTGATTCCTTTCTCACTTGCAGCAGTATGAAAATTTAAGCAATGTAATTTACCTCAGCTAAATGATTCCTATGCAGTTGATTATAATTGTCTCATGTATTTGAAAAAGTCATGATTAACTCTTGTCTTGGTGCACTTATCCACAAGTTCTCAGTCACAACAGCCACCATCCCAGTTGACACCCACGTGATTCTCCCCATTTATGCACTGGAAAGCCCTGTTCTGGCACAAAAGCAGCACCAGGTGACATATGAAGACAGGTGCAGTGGAGAACTGACTGCTTCCCTGCCTTGAAGGGAAAATCTGACACGTCTTTCTCTAGAAAAGTACCTCAGAATACACTAAAAATGTGCTCATGTATTTTGATGAGTTGGACCCAAGTTTCCAGTCTTTTGCTCTTGCCAGAGAAGGGCTAAACCAACAGGAGAATGAGGGCAGACAACAGCTACATCAGAGCAGACATGAGATGAAACATGAAGGCAGTTAGCTATGCTCTGTGTTTACAAGGACAAGAGTAGCCTGATAGACCCAGCAATATTCCAGGAAGACAAGAGTCATTTATACAATATTCACTTTCTACCTGATATTTCTCCTCCAGGAACATCACCACGTCTACACCAGAAGGCCCCTGTTCTGACCTCACCCAGCGTAGCGCAGGGTCTGCTTTTCATTTCCAGACAGTTTTTTTCCCTGAGATTACTTACTTTCATGATTTAGTGATCCCTGGGAAAACTCAGAATTACCCCAAAAAACAGAGTCACTGAAAAAAGCTTTGGTATCCATACTCAGGCACTCACTGACTGTCTAACCTGGAGAGCAATGCCCAGAGATCCAGGCTCTGATCAGACACTTGAGTGCGACTTACTGGCCAGAACACTCCTATCATCATTTCTTGTCATGCTGTCTGCTGGCAACCTGTTGTTCATGGTTTAGAATTTGTATCAGTGATTCAGTCAGGATGTTAATTGGAAGCAGAAGAGAATTGTTTACAAAAAAACAAAAAATGAAAGGTTTACAGATGAGGTAAGTGCTGAGCTATGAGCTTGCTTCCCTATGTAGTGGACATGCCTGGATGTTTTACCCTTGATTCTTGAAAACAGTTGGACCATAACCAACCTGCATACCAATATGCAGTCAAGGCTAATGTCAAAACATTGATTTGCCCCAAAATCATTTTCAGATCACGAGGAATAGCATGAAACTAAACACTGTGCTTGCCCCCTCCCCTGTGCCCCCTGAGCACTAAAAGGTCTGCATCATCTTTTACTGTCACTGGAGGGTGTTAGCACTCATACAGTCATGCTTTCCATTCTGCATTAAGCATAAAAGTGCAGTTGAACACTGTGTACTGACTGAATTATGAGGTTATTAAAGAGAAAATACAGGACAGTGGAAAATAGACCTGTGTTCAATTTCACTTTTTAAGAAGAAGTTTTTTTAGGATTAGGCATATGCACACAGTTTAGGGAGAGTATGTACAAGTCATCCTTTTACACAAATGCTCATTTCCAAGACTATCCAGCTGCTTTGTAACATACATCTACACTGCAAAAAGTCATATTGAGAGCCAAATGCTCATGCACATAATGTGAACAAGATTTTATTCTGTCCTCTGTAGAAAAAGGGCGTAATTTTGGGCCAAGATACCGAGATGCTACACGTAACCCATGAACAATTCCCTCATCTAATAAGCTCTTGGGTAAAGATTTTTAGGCTAAAATTCCTTTGTTTATAAGAATACACTTGGAAAAGTATATTGGCAGAATAACAAGAAGAATTCCTAACACACTTGCATATATTTTCTACAGTAGTGATTCAGCCTATAAATTTAGCAATTCATACTAAGAGTACATAATCTAGCGACTACTGGAGCCACACTTTTTAACTAACTAACATGGAGCATTTTAACAGAGACTGATGCACCACAAATGCCCAGCACCTGTGCACAAAACTCCTCCTTCGTATTTCAGTTTGCGCTGTAAAGAATTGTTAAGCTGTAGCTAGTTGTTAAAATCCTGCCTTTTCTTTTCTTTTCTTTTCTTTCTTTATCCCTATACAGAGGTGTAAGGCATCCCCCATCTTCCCTGTGGCTGCTCCGCTCCAGGAGGTGCTCGGGACAGAGCTGCTTCCAGGAGGAGCCGGACTCGCTCCGCGGGCCGAGCTCCCGCAGCGATCCCAGCGCCCGACGCCTGCGTCGCTGCCTGCTCTCCCCCTGCTACCTGAAGAACGGCCTCAACGTCCCCTCAGAAAAACTGCTGCTTCTAAAAACCTGAATCAAATCCCCTGTGTCTTCTACAGAGAAACGAAAACAACAAACTGGGGGAGGAGAGGGTACATGTAAATTATAGCATGAGGATAATTGTCAAGAGGACTTCATGTGTTGTCATTCTCTGGGCGTAACCATCAGCAGAATTCAGCTCACCTCAAGCAGATAGTTTAGACTTCAAGCATGTTAGGTGGGACAAGCATAGGCAAGCACTATTGCATGAAGATGATGGTCAGGGTTTTTAAATCATCTCACTATAACATGCTCTTAGAGCTCTTCTGCATTATATACTTTGTAATGAAACACCCAAACTCTGCTTCACCTACCTACCTCCCCATTAAAAAAAAATGACCTACACAACACCAACATCTGCTCAGCAGAAGGACAATTATACACGTATAAATACACTCTCGGATTGGACAGTGTCTCACGTTTTGCAAAGAAGTAAATAAAACTAATTTGTATAAATACACTCTCGGATTGGACATTTTGCAAAGAAGTAAATAAAACTAATTAAATAATTAAGTGTTATTTTGGAAAACATTGCTCATCTTTTGGAGGAACAATTTAGAGTTGTTTAGAGAGTGAGGGCCATACTCCGTGCTATCTGAATTGGTTTAATTCCTCAATTCTTTGTAATAGCATTGCTACTTTTCTGAAGAAAAACATTTTCTTTTCCATTTCAGCTGTACAGAGAAGAAGCTGTACCGAGCTACACATTTTATGTGCAGCTTTGCACAGACGGGTTTGTAGACAAGAGAGAAAAGCTGTGAGCTCACAGCTATGCAGCAATATCTGTAGTGTTTCTAGATGTTAGGTTTACAGTTTCTGCAGTTTACTGCAGTTCTGCAGGGTTAATTAAAACACTTCACAAAATCAGGCAAAAGAGAAGGAGGGGAGAAAAAGTGTGCATTGTGTGCACATTTGTGTGCACTGCCTGTTCATCTCCAATGAACATGCCATGTGTACAAGCGGACACGTGCACTTTCACCAGAGCAATCTCCCTGGGCTTTCCAGTAAAGCTTCTGTCCTTATTTCATAGGCAGATGTTTTAGAAATGTCTCCTCTAAGCTTCTATAGAAATTAAGAATTTGCCTTTGTAAGTCCTATGTACAATGTACAATGATGTGAGAACTAATAATAATCTAGATCATATTTATCCGATACGCCTAGATAGTATATAAATACATGGTCTGATCCAAAATGCAATGAAATCAAAGAAGAAATACCCTGGGGATTTCTGCCAGATCCTTGCACTTCGAGCAAGAACAAGCTTACTTTCAACTTTTAATTATTTTGAACAGAATGACGGGCCCCTGTACCTAAGAGATCACGTTCCTCGGGACGCCAGCGCAGAGCACAGGCTGATTCCTACTTGCGCCATCTCCACCCACCCCAAAGTCAAGCATTTTGGTAACTCCATGGTAATCCTTCTGAATCCTTCGGTCGTCTTTGGAGAAGACATATTTGTTATTAAAATTTTGGGATTTATTTTTAATAAATCATTCTGTAATCGGACACTGCAACAGGATGTGCAACTCCCTTGAGCAGGAAACTACCATACACTGAAATAACATCACCACAAGCAGTGACAGCATCTGGCAGCTAGCAAGCTCCCTTTCTACAGCAACAGCAGTAACAGCTCACCTGTCTAGCATCTCAGATAACAGCATTTTTGGTACTTACATAACTACAATATAAGTTGCAGTAAAAGAGACTTTATGGACTATTAAAAATGCTGTGTCTCTGGTTATTAATATATTATATAATTTACTTCCACTATTTCTTCAGCAATCACTGCATCGTCTGGAACTTTTTGCAGCTCCGAGCCAGAGGATGCAACGTGATGGGCTCCTCAAGACCCATGCTGTACCGTTGAGGCCTGTTTGCTGCACCTCCTTAACGTAACATTTTTCCAAGCACGTATAAAAACCAGTACTGTTCCATCGATCTTTCTTCAACAGCTTTCCTTTTGAAAGTTTAGCATTTTCTATGGATATTATGGCCACAATTTCAAGCTCCAGAAATCCAGGGGAAAACCTACAGATGTCTATTATTTATATTATCTGTGCTGTGAGTCAGAGCCTAAGCACAACTTGTCAACACAAGCACCTAGAGCCAAATCATAAACCTCACTTGAAGGTGTGGACTAGATGAAAGGAACAGCAGATGCATTACAGTGTCCAGAAACCTGTCAGAGGGAGGGAGAGCTCTTCAGTCTTACACAGCACCGCCATTTGCTTCCCCTGTTCCCAGGAGCCCGGAGAGCCGCGGAGCCCCCTCGCCCCGAGCCGCAGAGGGCTCGGACACGTCCCTAGGAAAGCTCTGCACAAGTAGCTCCGAGTCAGCGCCCGTGCTGCGGGGTTGGTTTGTTGGTTTTTCCTACCTGCACAAACTCAGGCTCCCCGGCACGTGCGGGGGGAATACGAGGCTAGCTGCTCAACTGGGGCACAGGATTTTGGACGGGACAATCCCCTGCATACTTCCAGACCTAGAGAATTTCCTAATGGATTATGAAATAATTAGTTGGCCAGAGAAGCAGCCCTCAGCCCATTCTGCAAGAAGGCAAACTTAATTCCCTAACAATCTCTGACTGGGGCTGGAGAGAAAAGCTGTTCTTTTCCCTATGGGAAGGTTGATAGTTTTGAGATGTCAGGTTTTCCAAAGAAGTTTTCTAAGTTGCACTGAAAAAAAATATGTTTTCTATTTGCTTTTCTGTGTATTTTTTTCTGTTTTTCTCCTTTTTATTATATCATTTCCCCTAGAAAGAGAAAAGTTTGGGGGAGGAGGGAAGAAAAAAAGAGAACAAAATTCACCCCCACACACACATATTTATTTCTTTAAAAACTGTTTTGTAAGAAAAATGTTGAAAATTAGTAAGAACTTGCAAACATTAGGATTAATCTTTATGTTTCTAATTGCTAAGTAATCCAAATGTAACCCAGAATAGTGTCAAGATTCAAACTGCAAAGTACAATCCATCAAAGTCATGAAATACAAATAATTAGAGTTTGGAATTCCTAGATTACTGTTAGTACAAGGTAAAACCAAGCTCCAAAGAACTTCTTAAGAAGCAAGCGGAAGAAAACTTATCATAAAACTTTTGATAACTAGAAACATAATGAGGCCTTTTGAACTTGGTTGACACCAGATGAAAATACATTTTTTGGGAAAAAAAAAAGAAAGCGCAGCCAAACAAAACCCTCCATATGATTCAGAAATACTCCTACTTTATAATCACAGCAGACTGCTGCAGAAAATATAATGTCTTAAGGGATTATGATTTCAAGAAATGAAAAAAAAAAAAGATCAGAATACACTATTCCAAAATTATTGGAAATTATTCCAAATTGAACCAGAACAAATAAACAGAATTTATGACAGAATTGCTTTTGAAGGATATTGCTTAGAAAAATATGCACTGCATGGTCTTTTAGACCTGTACCAAAGGAAGGCATATTAGTCATTTAGCTGGTCTGCTTTTCAGTAAGCACTGAAAGTAACTTCTGTGGTCACAAGTGTGTGGTTGCTTCAGGGCATTTCATTTTTCCTGGGTGTTTTCTGTGCACACACTGTTCAGAAGAGGCAGAGTATAAATAATTGCAGGGTGCAGGCTTGCATTACTGCTGAGGAGACCCACGTAACTCTTAACTGACATAGCAATTGGATGCCATGCTCATGAGGCCAAACTAATGCTTATGTTACTGCTCCTTAGGAGATAAGCACAATCCAAGCAAATTCTCATTATGTAAACTGGGAGATCAGTCATACAAACAAACCAGGCTGTCACTGGGCTGTGCAAAACACCCGGCCCTTCTGTGCAGCGCAGGACCCCGAAGGCCCCGTTTGCTCCACTGCTGGACTAAGCTCCTGCCCAGAAAGACGGGTTTGAATCCCACAGCTACGGGTAAGCAGAGCCAGAAAACAGCAACGGGGGCAATGCCTCAATAATGTTGCACCTCATCAGCTGCAGCTCTGGCAACGTCACCTGGGAGGAAGGTCAATGCTCAAGTAGCGCAATCAGAAGCACACAGAATATGACAGCATGTATATGATGTAGAAGCCAGGCGTACAGACACTGAAACACACACTTTCATGAATAGTTCAGTACTCCTCATTTACCGAGCTAGCTTCTAGCTCCCCCCTTTCTTCTGCAAGGACTTAGGGAGCAAAGAACAATCTCAAAAGATTATGGTCATATGCAGACACCTTCCCAAGATGCCTCCTAGCTAATTGCACTCAGATGAAGAAACACAACATGAGACCTGACCTGGCAGCAGACCCTTCACCACGATACTGCTTGATACTTCGAATGGTTCCCAAAATACCAAGTGTTGATGTAGTTACTGGTCTGTGTTTTATCAGGTAAGCTTTGGAATTTGCATTACTTTAAGACATTACCTTTATAAAGGAAGGATAAAAATACTTCTGTAAATGTTTCTTTTTACAAAGATAATGGCTATTGTTTGAAGACATTCTAAAATTTAGAAAGCAAACAATATTCTCTGATGGGAACAATTGGTAAGAAGGACTTATAAGGAAGAACCAATTCTTCAGACTAACCATGAAATACATTTCAGGGAATACTACCATTTTATAGCAGAAGAGAATGCAAAACAAAGATCAAAACATCTGTGGTGCATCTATGAACATTTCTGTAACCACTACAGAAGTCAAAGGTGCTTGCATCAGCAGATCTTCTAACAAGCCAGAAAAACCATCTTTTCCAGGATACCTATCCCAGACCTTGCTCAGCTTGACTCTCCTAGGCTGGCACGATCATGAATGAACTCAAGGAAGCACAATGTAACTCATCCTAGGCTGCCACAACTCTGCCCTTCCAAGCCTCCTGTGAGGCTGGAAGACTTCCAGGACCATGACAGTAAATGAACCCAAAATACAGACACAGCATATTACATATCAATCAGCTTGCTTTACTCTTCCTTTACCACTCGAAAACATTTCCTTCCATGGGAGCCGAATTCCAGAACCTCTTTTTTCTGTTTTGCCTTCCCTTGGCCTGTCCTCCAGAGACATCAGAACTGCTAGAAAGGCCAGTGCTGCCTCCTGGTTTGCAGGAAAGCCAGGGAGCCTCTGCACAGGCTATCAGTAATGCTCAGGGACACACACACACACACACACACACACACACACACACAAGACCTTCGGAACCCTTATGGCAATTTGCAAGGTTGTGAGATTCACACATGGACACTAGGCATTCTCACACCTCTCTTCATAACTGAACACCAGGACAGGGACTAACAACCGAGTTATTTATTTCTACTGTGGATTATAAAAGGGCTGAAAAGAACAGGATATAAAGTAAGAAGGGAAAAATTTCCCCTAGACTAATACGGAGACGATTCTTCTAGCTCCTTTGAAAACACAGAAGGGTTTAATGTGTCTTCGCTATTACAGACATCCACACCTGCCCACGCCATTTTCTTGGCTCCTATCGCACCGCAGCGTGTCATGGGAACCAAGGGCGCTCGGCAAGCCCAGCTGTGCAGTAACAAGGTGAGTCATGACCCAGATATGTGCCACTGATAATCACACACACAGCTCCCTCAGAGAAGCCAGGGGACTCAGAAGCAGATGAGAAAGCCAGTCCCCTAGGTGCTGAAGGATAAATAAACACTGAGTCAAGCAAAAGAGTGTGACAGAAGAAATCTGTATCAGCTTTCTACCCTACTTCAATTCCCATAGACAGATTTTCATCCAAGGACTGATGCTGTCTAGAAAGCTCTGCCAGCTCATCTTGAACAACAACCACCCAGCTTGAAATGGAAAAATAAAGAAGTTCCTAAATGTTGAAAGTTTTCCATGGCGCCAACATTAACTGCCAACTCTTGCTAAAATAATCTGTCCCCATTGCTTACTTCTCTGTTCCTTTATCCTCTCTATTTTCCCCTAAGGGCAGATGTTCAAGGAATCTTTTTTATGTGTGTGTACATACATTTATATATGCATGTGTATGTATACATATGCATATATACCTATGTATATGTGAGTGTGTGTATATATATAGCTTATCACTAATCTTACCATTGCTGCAACCCATTTAGTTTTGGAAAAAAAGGAAGCCCGAATGTATTTTAATCACAAAAAGCTGATTAGAGTGCAGGAATGGAGAATCATAAATCTGGCCTGTTTTGCTGTTTATATGATAAATTGCTGCAACAGTTTCACCTACTATGGCACTTTGCCAGTGCTGGCCCAGAAAGTGAGTATGAGGGCCAACTCTAGCTCACTCATACTCCCTTCTCAAGTATTTACTGCAATATTAATTCCTTTATTCTCCTTGTTCTCCCAGGACTATGGGTGCTCACTCTCATATGACCCAGCAGCATAAAACCCTTTGAGGTGATAATTCTTTCTCTGTTCCATTTTTTTTTCTCCCTTCTAGACAAACAAGAAAAAAAAATACGTGTGTTGGCCGCACAAACTTTTTAACAGATTTGTTGCTAACCCCAACACTCTGCCTCTGGTGCCAGATAGCCAGTAATGGGCTTACTCAGCCTTCACAAAGGGGGACAGAAAAGGTGAGCAATCAGGGAGAAGCAGCATCCCTAGTCACAACTGCCCAGCAGTGGGAGATGGGGAGCCTGGTGCCAGCCACACAGCTCTAGTGAGGCTTCCAAAAGCAAAGCCCTACTCAGGACTGGATGAAAACGCGCGTTGCCCATTAATCATGCACTCAGACGTCTTATCAAAGTTATGGTGTGCAAAAACAACGCAGATCAAAAGCAGCCCAGACTATGTTCCAGCCAGAAGTTCTTTCTCAAGCTCTGTAGTATAAAAATAGTGTTAAATATCAGTTGAAGATTATACAGAAACTACATGCAGAAATGTGAGCTGAGGAATTTGACATCTATTCTGCAATCTCCCTGAGGAACAATATGGTATAAGGGCTTAAGTCATTAAGTTTGGCCTCTTGTACTTAGGCAAATTGTGCAGCATTACACCCAACCTGGGTGCAGAATAAAAGGGAGTGAGCAGATAAGGCTGACTGAGGTAGGCCAGTCCTCTGCACACCTGGATTATTCCTATAATATATCTTGTCAGGCCCTTTTCAATTTAGTAAGTTCTTCTTATGCCTCAAAGGAGCAGCCTTTTAATTTTGCTTGTAAAACTACCCTGCAATTTAGGCTGACTTTAACTCTCTTCCTTGTCTTCAACAGATGCTAAATTCACGTCCAAATTAAACCTCCTTCCTGGAATTTGTCAAGATGTCATTAAACTAAAGAGAGAATTTTGTCACAGCTGGAGTTAGTAAGTATCAGCTATGGATAGCAAAAAAAAAAAAAGGAAAAACTGCCCTAAAGCTTACATGCAGACATTCTGGCACCTAAGTATAGACTGAACTATTTCTATGCTGCCCTTTATGCCATTGCAATCTCACTAAATCTTTTATATTTAATGAAAACCACTCTACGATTCTGAGTCTTCTTACGTTTATGGCTATTTGTCTCTCTGGTGCCTTCATTTGTGTCCATCTTATCAAATTGTCCAATAATTCTACTGCAAAAATAACCTGAATAACCAAATCCACAGGGACCGTGAATCTTGTAAGCACAAAAGCATAGAAGATGCTAATGGCAGGGACAGTAGGAGCTTCTTCGGTCTCCTCTCCCCATGGCAGCATCAGCTCTACCTGCCAGATGCCCACTGGAACTGTTTTTAAAATGCCAAGTGACAGGAATGTTAAAATTCCTGAGGGAAAGATGCCCCAATAGTACATTAACCACATCTAACTAGCCACTAGACAAACTAAGCAGAATTCATCCTAATGCAATTCAGGTCCTTTATTTGCTCCTGCCTATCATAACCAAAAAAGAATATACTCTACTGCTCTGTAATGGCCTTTAAGATATCTCAAGTCATTATTTAAGAAACAAATATTTGTTTTCTCTGTCAGAGAATTTATCTTTTCAAGAAGATATCTTTGCTATGAAAAGATTAAAAAAGCATATAAACCTATGGGACAACCTAGCAGAAGCTCCAAAACATTGGTTTATTACCTAACATTTTTGACAGAACTGTTTCTGCAGTAAGTATTGAGCAGCAAATGAGTATGAATGACATGACCCAAGGTGCCAACATCAGAGCTGAACACACGATACAGAATTCAGAACTGATTCACACACCCCAGTCCTTCTGTGCAATGCAGAAACAACTTTTAGCCCCTTTAAATCTCAAGTGTGTTATCTTGTTGTGTTGTTCACGTGCGGGTCCCCTGGCACAAACCAGCCAAGTTTATTACCTGACAGTTCTGCAAGGCCTCTGGGGAGCGGCTGGAGCCGCCAGCAGCAGGAAGAAGCTGTGGTCACACCGCTCATTCACCTCCCGTCCTCGACTCCGGCCAACGTGCGGGGCAGGACAGCAGCCACGGGCACCAGGGAACTTTGTGCTGAGCATCACAGCACACAGAACAGCTGACTGCAGAGAACATATTGACATGACTGTATTGGCACACTTTGCAGTTGGAACTTAACATACATGCATTAAGGATGGAAAATGTGTTCTCATTTTTTTTCCCTCTAATCTTTCCATGCTATAGCTTATGATTTACACAATTCTAGGAATGTTAATGGTGTCAAGGCTTTCGAGAAATTAAATAGAAAAAAACAATCTGACCCTGACTGCCTGTAATTCAACCCCGCAGATGACAGCTTTCCACAGTCGCGTGCTCTCGGGGTACCTGTGAACGTGTACACCAGGCAGGCAGAAACGCCTCTGTTCTCAAACCCCGCCCATAGCCGAGACAAGCCAAAGTCAGATATCATATTCTGCAAGTCTCTTAAGACAGACTTTGGCTTTTGCTTCACTCTGGCAAGCAGGAGCACGTATTGTTGTTCTCACAGAACCTTCACAAAAAAAAATAAAAAACAAAAAGCAAGTGCATCCTGGTAAACTGCAACAAAAAGCCCGTACCATGAGATTTGATTGGTATATGTAACACAGCACTGAATCATACACTGGTGCCCTGAAATTAGGGAAAGTGTCTAAGACACCAACACCAACCTGCAATCCTTATTTTTAAGCTTTTCAAACTTGAGCAGCTGTAACTTGCTGCCATAACACATTGCGAAGCTTTAGCCCATGTTAGTAAGACAAATACTGACCTGACAACTTAAGGATCGATTTGTTTTGCAGAATGTAATAAACATTGTTCAAAAGGAGATACCTGCCTCTCTTTTTTTTTCTTTTTTTTTTCTTTTTTTTTTCTTTTTTTTTTTTTTTAAGGCAAACATTTTGATATTAAGGTCTTTCAGTAAGAACTGGAAGGATATCGAGGGAGCTATTAAACAGCTGTAAATAAGTGTTCCCTAAATTAAGGGGAGTTGCAATGGAAATGAAGATTGGTCTATGATATAAGTAACATTTCCTTGCACTTCAAAAGGGACTTTGAAATATAGAAACAGCCCCTATAAGTCAGACCAGTAGTGCATTAAACTCTGCCCCTGCTGTGACCAGGGATAAAGTTTCAGAGGAAAGTCAAAATTTGGCAAATCTTTTAGTGTCACTAACAGCTGATAGTGACAAATTTTATTAGTTCATTATGAAAGCACGTAGAAAGTTTAAAAAAACAAGAAAAGTAATTGTAAAATCTGCTTTCCAAGCTGTTTTAATGTTCTTGTCCATGTGTTATAGAAAAGGCAAAAAGAAAAAACAGGTGGGCCTTTTCAGAACACATCATCATAGACACCCCGGGTGGATTTGCTCTCATCTCCTTGGCAGGAACAGCCCTATTCCCCAGTCTTTCCAGGAGTTGAGGGCACTTGTTCTCCTTCTATTTCTGATTCTTAGTAAGAAGAGGTGCAGCTGCAGCACAGTTCTCTCTCAAAGCATGATAATGATCTGAGTATTACTTTCTGCCCTTTTAAAGCACCTAGACAGCTTGTTTGCTTCTCTGACTGCCGTTTCACATTGAGCAGATAATTTCCTGGAGTCATTTACAATGATACTTGTTCTTTTTCCTGAGTTTTACAGCTAATTTATGTCTGACTGGATAAAATAATTCCTTCCATTTCATGTTACTCGTATTTGACAATGGTTTCATCTGTCATCATGCTGTCTGAGCCGGTGGCTTCACCATGTTCCCTGAAGTCCTTTGCGGTCTTCTCTAGAACTATATATTTCACAAAGCATTTCCGCAGTCTCTGTGCCAAATAACAGCCCTCTGTCCGTTCAATTTTCTTCCCTGAATTTCTTCACTGTGTCCATGGGAAAGTAGGTTCGCAGCAAGCCATAAATGCTAAGCCTTCAAACATCAGTTACTCAATTCACTCTGTCAGCTGTCTCCATCCTGTAAACTTAGATTATCTTCATTTTGTTTCTTCTATTATGCAGCACTCAGTAGTACCTACTAACAGAAACTGGTTCCTACAAACAGATTCACCAGACACTCTATCCCAAGAACAGAAGCAGCAAGAATATGTTGGGGTTTGGAGGCTTGGTGAGGGGGTGCTGCCATTTGCTCATGAGCAAAGTACCTAGAGCCGCAATCACAGATAGTGGAACAGGCTGCAGGACGCACTGCACCCCGGGGCACCGAGATGGAGGTCCCTCACCAACAGAAAACTGCTTGGTTTCACAAGGGTAATGGCATTAACCTTTTTTTTAAACAGTTTGGATCTGACAGTGAGGTGCGCAAAGAAAAAAAAATATCACATTAAAATTGAAACAGATTAAAAAATTGAAACAGATTAAGTAGAGAGGACAAGCTCTGATTTACGAAAATGTTTCTGGAAGGTGTTTGATTTGTAGTAACATAGTTCTGCTGAGGTTTGTTTTCAAATTGTTGCAATATATTAGCATTCTTGACAATTTCAAAACTTAAAGGAAGCCTCAAAATGACTGTTTTAACATCTTAGAAAAATAGATTTAGTAATATTTTGCTCACTGAACTTCTCCAGAAAATATAATGACATCTGCAGATTTTCAAACATCTTTGAGGGTAATCACAGAAGTTACTTCACTGGTTTCCTGTTAGGCAACTGGCCTATGAAGCTGCTTCACAGATGCATCAACAGTTGTCCCACTTTGCCCCTTTGATTTCAGATTATTTTATTTTTCCTTGTATTTTCTGACACTTCTCCTCATCCTTGTTTACGCTAGATAAATCACTGCTGGTTCAGAGTGCTGAAGAGCTTGCAACTGCAAGCTGAGAGCAGCACATGCCACATTGAGCATTGCTGGGTTTGACTCCAGGCCCCCAAACGGTTCTGAAC
The DNA here is from genome assembly GCF_000705375.1 of Tinamus guttatus. The sequence goes on from NW_010581584.1 coordinate 266,328, forward strand.
AAACCTTGTCCTTGTGTATGCTGGCAGATAAACCTCATTCACCCACAGTTCAGCTCCAATATTGCTGACACTTAATATCAGCAAGAGATAATTTTCCTCATATAGACATTTTTTTTCTCCCTGACAGATGTTAAGCTCTGTGTCATTCATAAACACAAGACAAAGTCACTTTGCTATGGAGCTCTTGGGAATAATTTCCATTTGAACTCACTGTGCCTCTCACTGTTGAAAGATTGGGAAAGAAGTCAGTGAAACAGAAGACCAGATTTCTGAGTGGTGTAAATTCATACATTTCCATCGATGGTGCTGATTTGCCTGATAAAAGAATTAGGAGCATATTTTAAGATCACATTTTCTCTTTCCTTTCATTAACGCTCTAGTTTTCTTCATGCTGACACGGTATGATAACACATGGACTTAGATGGCAAAGCCCCACGAGCAAGCAAAGCTTCTGAAAAGCTGCACTCAAAACACAAGAGCCAATCCACATTCACAACCAACGGCTGCTCTAGGTTGCTCAAAACTTCCAAAAACCACTTTGAGGAAGGTTCTTACTTGCTCCACCCTCTCATGTAGAGAATGAAATCTGAACTTTTACACCGTACACTGCTTGGCATAAGGCACGAACTCTGGGTATCAGGACATACACGACAAAAACAACGAGGCAACTGGAGTCGCGAAGCTCTGCTCGGCTGGTCATCATGTGCACCCCATCTCCTGGGCATCCGCAAGTCAGGCCCAGCAACCATCCTTCCTAAGGCAAGCTGTATCAATTCATATTCAAATGTTTGCTTCTGGTTTCAGCAAGATAAATCTTCAAGACAGTCTCAGTGTACTGTCTTAAACAGTCTTTCCATGCCTTATGGATGCAGTTATTTTTCATTTATCCTGAATGCAAATCAGAGAGATGAAATCCGAACAGTTCCACCCCTGCTTTCTTCTCTTCCCTACAACCACGTTTCATTTGGCTTGTCTGCTAACTCCCTGCTCACCTGCACGACTGAACAGAGATCTGCAAGCAGATTCCTTATAAATTTTCAAATACAAATATATATGTAAGAACTACATACCAAGAAATCTGCTAAATATATCAGAAAGACCTCTATGGGCTACCTAGGGATGTTACCACAAGCCCTGGGCAGGCTGCATGCATTAGAAGAGTAATCCACTTCTGCTTCAAAGATCCAAAGTTAGATTGATTTTTTTTTCCTTCCCTGAGAGACACAGCCAAGAAATTATTTCCTCCAAAAACTAGAAGGAAAAAATCCTTTCTCCCAGACTGGAGGGGATAAAACACACACACACACAAAAAAAAAAACAGAAATGGCCATTAGAAACTTTGCTATGAACAGGTTATTGGTAAGAGAGAGAAACAAAAGTAAAACCAATTTAGATGGGCCTACAGCAGAAAGTGCTAAAGAACCTCAGATCTTCCCATAAAAACTTACAGTGCAAATTGACATATGATACGTTTAAAAAAAAAAGAAAGAAAAAAGAAAAAAAGAAAACCTCTCTCCCAGCAGCTGAACGTATGTTTCACATACAAGCAATAGACTGAGCATAGATAAGCAGCGTCAAGAACTGAAACCTTCAAGACCTTTAATCCACCCCTGTGCACAGTTGATTCCAACAATTTCAGGAGCTAGCCCTGGGCACCCACTGAGTTGAGTTGATCCACAAGCTATGATTTTATTACAGGGTCAATTCACAGCACAGCAACAGTGCTCAGCATTCTGAAGAACTGCAGGTTTGCACTGGAGTCCTTTCTTTCACCTGAAGGACAAGTTTGCAACACGTAAAATATCTGTCAGCTGTTAGATCAAGGACATACAATATTTTATATTGACTTACCATCCTACAGGAGCACATGCTTAGAACACCCAGCTGCATTCCTCAGAATAAGGGGCATCCCTGCTGCGTTAGTCATTAGAAGGCATACTGACTTCTGTCCTGCTCCAAAGTTTCAGTTTGCTAGCAAAAGGTCAAGGGAAATTTTTCCTCAAATGTGTGTCCAGAAAGAGAGTGCTTAAATATCTGGCTTAGCTGATGAAACCACCAGGGAGCGAGTCCAGCTGTGGAGATAGAGTTTTCAAAATTGACACGTGTTCACTAACAGCTGGGCTAAAATTACTAGATCCTTTCTTCAGATGCTATTGACCTGTGAGAAATCAGACAACAGCTATTCAACCATATTTTCTCCATGAGCTTAAGTTTTTAGAGGCCTTCTCATGTAACAGAAGCTCCTAAGAGCCCTGGCACAGAGCAGCCAGACTTACAGTGCCAGGCCCCGTCGGAGGAAGCGGTGTGAACTGCCACCCCTGGGCAGCTGGCAGCCTGGCCTGGCGCCAGCGCGCGGAGTCGCAGGGAAGACCCTCACTGATTCCAGCACGAGGAAACACTGCCCAGGCTGAGCTGCCGCCCACCGCCAGCTGCTGGCAAGCAGGGCCGCTCTACCCAAACCCCAGCTTAGCTCCAAAACATCACCCTTTGGCACAGGTTTTCTTTAGACAGCAGAGAACATCTGCTGTTTCCTTCCCTTGCTTCAGGAAAACTTGCTGCTCCCCACAGGGACGGGAGATGCTGCCGGGGAGGCCATGCAGGGCACTGGCAGGGGTCGCACCGGCACCACGGCTCTCCTTGCCCCCATGCTTGAGGCGTTGTGTTCATAAGGTTTTAATGCCAAAATCAAGCTTTTACCCTCAAGTTGATGAAAACGTCCACAGCAGGGGGAAAGCAACTAAAGACAGAAAAAAAAACTAAAATAAAATTCTTTTGGATTGGACAAGCGATTAGACTCCCTCAACGTGGAGCTAGTTTCCCCTGTTATTTCAGCAAGAGACAAACCAGTGTCAAAGCAGGGCCGCGCGCGCCGCGAGGCCGGGACAGCGCAGCGCTCCTAGCCCTGCTCCCACCCGCCCGCGGCGGCTCCACGGCATCAAGGCTCGTGGCTCACACGCTGCTAACAGGGGACACCACAACTGGCTCCAAGCGCAGCTCGGCACGTCCTTCCCTGCCCTTCTCTCGCCAGGGCTAAGCGAACGGCACTGGATTCAGCTATAAAGGCGCAGAGACACTGCCCGGGCAGGATATCACACGCTACTTCATCCTACTAGCAGAGAACCACTCCTGGATGATACCCCAGCACTCTCTTTCTCCAGAGAACAGGTTTAAGGACAGTGGAGCTCGGCGGTGCTAACCAGAGGCACCCATGTGAAACGAGGTGGCCCAGCAGCAGCGTCACCCTGGCCAGCGGGGCGCAGGGACGGGCTGCGCTGCCTCCGCACAGCGCACGCAGGGCACCCCGGGACCACCATCTGCAGGTGCCTTCTCCTTTACTCCTCTCTGAATTTCACGCAACCACACAAGATCTCTTTGCTAGGGTCTATGCATTGAGGAGTTCATTTCCAATTACTAGCCTGACAAAAACATTTTTATGGATTATACACCAGTTAGAAGCCACACCTATCCTTAAGTTATGATCTGCAACTTTTATGACCTGGCAAAGGTATTTTTTCCTTCAGAGTTTTATACTGGAAGATTTGCAGGAATGTTCACGCCACAGTTTCTTGGAGCCTTAGATCTGCTGCTAGCACAAATCTTCTGCCCTGGCAAAAGACATTATCCAATGGAGGAACTTCCTGAAAAAATCTCATACCTTAAGACTGATGCTGCATTTCCATACGCAAAACTGAAATCACTGCTGTGGTGATTAATTTCATATCTGCTCTCCTAATAGATACAAACGAGCCTAAGTAACACTTTGAAAACGCCTGCTCAAGAAGAGCCTTGGCTCTGTCGCATTCACAGCACTGCCCTCCTGAGAGTTTCGAAAGAATCAGGACATTCCAAGCGAAGACAAAAGCTGTAGCTTGCACCCAAAATGAACACACTGTTGTGCCCCAAAACTTCCATAAAATACTTTTATAAGACAGACACTTAGACTTGTCCTCTCCTTTGACAGTTTTCAGTTTTATGAAGAAATTGTGAAGAAACCACTGTTTTTACACAAGCCTGAAACCTATAAGCAATCCCAGGTTATCAGTGGGAGTCTTGCCTGTAGTGGCCACGAAACCTGACGCCTGTTAAGCTCCGAGCTCCATTCGGATGTTCTCTCCCTATAAGGCTTTATCTCTTCAGCACACAGCACTGTGTGGAGCAAGGCTCCCATGACAGACGTTAAAATCAGTGCACACTGATGGTAGAACACACATGGAGGAAGAAGGAATGCCAAGTTAGCTTCCTTGCCCGAATATGTCACAGCTGCTTGGCTATTTTCAATTAGAATGTCAACAATAATCAAAAATACAGTGAAATTAGTGAAGTTGAGTTAGCAATTACTCATACATCTTAAAAATTCACTATTGATAAATTATGTTATTTCAGGAAGAACAGGAACACAAAAGCTTTTGTTACAAAAACAAATCAGCTTGGAATTGCTTAACCACTTTTCTTAGCACCAGCTTAGGTCTTAAACATGACCATCTGTTTAGGACAACTAACAAAAGGGACTATAAAAGAGGACAATACAATAGGGAACCTACTTCTACTCCCACTGAAGATACAGTACAGTTTAGAGACCTCAGGAGTTCCTCTGGTCCAATCACATGTTTAAAGCAGGGCTGGCGCTGACACTGGATCCGATTGCTCAGGGCCCTGTTCCTGAGTCAACAGAAGGCAAACAATATCTACTAGAAAATTTCATTCATTCAAGCGAATCCTGGGAATGAGCCTAATTCAAACAAGTTATTTCCAGATTTGCTGGAAGTATTCCTTCAGTTGGAATACAGCTTTCTCAGGATGGGAAAGATACTTGATTTAGCTGATCCAGATTGAAACTATGAGGAAATGTTTGCTTTTTTTTTTTCAGATGTTAATCTAAAATAGTAACTTATTTCAGTAGGTTCTATGAATTGTACAAGCAATTCATTCTCATGAATTGTACCAGCAATAAGAAATATTTCTACATGAGGAACAGTTTGCTTTAATATGGATGAAGATTTGATAATCATTAAAAAAAGTGAAAAGTACAGCACGATGTTAGAATATGGGACAATGAACCAAAACACTTGGCTCTCCTCCTATCTCGGTCATATAATCAGTGAGTAATCTTGAACAAGAAGCTTAGGACCAAATACTGAAAAGCAATTCCGTGATGTTGGATTTGAAAGTTGAAATACTGTGAAGCTTCACATACAGGATGACTGGCACTGGGGGAGAAGAAAGGACCGCTGAAATTGCTGAGCAGTCCAAGTGCAAGTGCTTCATGAGCATCACCTCCTGAGTGCCTCGCACCAAACCTGCAGCACACCCCAAAGTTGGTGTTTGAAGCAGCTTGCTCTTCACTTGCAGTCTCTACACACTCACTTCACAGTTAATCCTTTAAAACTACTATGATGAATATTACAAATATTTAAAGCACAAATTCCCCCAGGATGCATGACAAGATTCAGCCAATGGGCAAAATAAAGCTCTTCCATCTCTATTTAACAAGATATTCTAAATAGAAGAAAATCCTTTACGTTCTTTACCTGCTTCTTCTCTTTCAAGAGAAGGCCAGATTCAAACAATTCTTCTCATCTCTCTTAATACCATCTCTAATGCCTGTCCAACCTGTGCCCTGTTTAAAGCAGCACAAGTAGTAGTTGCAATAGGAACCCTGGTGTTATGGGTAACTGCCACTATGGAACAGCAATAATAGACTGCTGCCCAGTGCCAAGTAAAATGCTCTGCAAACCTTCAGCAGTTACCTGAACCATTACTCGACTATGAGCAGCACAGTATTTTGTTTAAAAAAGTTACCGCTACATTTTTAATTACACATTAGTCTCCCACATAATTTATTTTCCATTTCCTTGGTTCTTAATGAGATCAATGCTCTGAGCCATATTTCATCCCCAAGACTAACATTTGGAGCATTCAAACCTTTCTTAGGAAGAGTTCCAAGAAGTTTGATGTTTTGCTCTCATGAGTTCACGGGCTGCCTTCAGCCCCGCTCCCAGCGCTCTTGGACAGCTTCCTCCTCAACAAAGTCAAGATTTTCAGAGAACCTGCCATTGCCTAGGCAGCAGGCAGTGAAATCATGCAGACGTGCACGGTCCTGAACAACATGTACCATGCTTAAAACAAAAATAAAGACGCTTTTTACGCATTCCTTACTTTCCTTTCCCAATAAAAAAGTCTCAAGTTTTATAAGATAGCAGAATTTACGAAAAGAGATGGAAAAGACATTACTATTAAATACACTGCTGGGTGAATGTGCAGATGTATTTGTGTTTTAAAGAGAAGAGCAAAAAGAATACTTTAAAAATTAAGGGAAATCATCTGACTTTTTAGAATCAATCAATTTCATTTCTCAGGTGCTCAACTTCTGTGCAACTTCCTTTTACCCACAACCTCTTTTCCTTTTATTCCTTCATTTAAAAAACCCACGCACACACAAAGATCGAAAAAAAAAAAACAGAACAAAAAAAACAAAACCGCCCTTTGAAGCTTCCCTAAGGCATAGAGCAAACAAAGGGAACATACTTTCTCTCCAAACCATCCCAAGTATGTATTTGGATGAGAAAATGAACTTTGTTCTTTTTAAGTGACAGTAAATAGGTAAGAAATTTTTAGAAAAGGAGAAAAAACATCAAATAGATGCACACATCCACTGCAGTGGACTTCACATGCTGCAGCAGGAAGAAATGCAGCACGGTCCTCCCGCTGGGGACAGGAGCCTCAGGAAGGCCACAGTACTGACGCACATAGGCGGATACAGGCTTTAAAGTTATTGTGCTGCTGCTTTATCTCGATCTCCAAGAACTGCCATAGCCGACTCCTTTACATCCTTGCCCACATGGATATTCCATTAATATAATTATTTTTCCAAAACCTCTTGGAAAACTTATTTGAAAACTTTCTCCCTGAAGCCTTGCCTGGGATTTTTCAGGTAGGAGCCCTGGAATGGCAGAGCTCTGAAATGGTTAAAATCAAGTTGTGACCTGAGGGAGACAGCACTGAGCAAACCAACCTCAGGGCAGGTCCTGCCTCTCCCCCTGCGCTGCACGGAGGAGACACACAGACTTAAATTTTCTCTTTGCAAAGTTACTATCTTCAATAGTTGTTTCATAGAACATCTTACTTCAAATTTGGTCATGGCTCTTCAAAGAGAGACTAATAAATCGTGCTGAGGTAAAAACAGTTGGCAAACAGGAGGACTTACAGTCCAATCAAAGACAGAGCAGCAAACTGTGCAATAATGAAAATTTATGTGTTAAAGTACTCAGAGTTGTTTGCAAGAAAAAATGAAATGGCCTCTTCAAGGGAGTTCTGTTGTGTGGTCTTGCATCCAATGGCAAATCCTCTTTCTTTCACCAGTTGCTTTGTTTTTTCCAGTTTGTTCCCGTGTCCTAAAGGCCATTCACATGCCAGAGGTGCTTCCTGCCCTGGATTACTCAACTCCACAACTGCTCAGCCTCTGATTCCAAACAAAAATCTTTTCTAAGGCTCTGTGAATAAATGCAAGGAAGCAAACCTCACTCCAACGCCAAAGGAGACTCTTCTCACTTCAGCGTTTCAGGTTTGAAACGAAATAGAGGAAATCCATACTGCTCCCTCTACCTGGAAGGAGTGGGAAATGCAACCGCCATCTCTGAGGGAGAAACCACGATGGCTCCTGCTGTCATCACCAGCGTCCTGCCTCAGCAACACATAATCAGGCTCAGCTATAAGAATTTATATGGTTATTTAAGCAGAAGCTGGGCAACAAACATTTGTATACATCCTTTGTGGAAATGTGGCCCAAGTAAGGACAAGGGCACGAAGTTGATATTCACATGAGTCTGTCATTTAGCAGATTTTTTATGACACACAATAGTAACAAAAATGGGCTTGTACAATCCATTGTAGAATGGGATGTAATTTTTAATTAGTTCTACAGTAATTTCAGAAGTGATTTCAAGAACTGCATTAGCATTTTAAGAATAAACAATAGTTAGGGTATGCTGCCCATTAGGACTCTCTTTTTCACAATATCCTTAGCCCTGTCAGGGAGATGGAAAATCTCTAGTATGAAATATCTCAGAAATAGAATTTACCTGTTTAAAACAACTTATGAGCCAGAGGTTATGTACAATAGTTATAGTTCTATTACCTGGAACTCTGCTTATAAGAATTATGAAATGACACTTGATGGAAGAGTGGTGGGGTTATTCCTAATTACAGAGAACCAATGAAAGATTAAACCCCTCCAGATCATATTGAAAGAACAGTGGAGGTTACATTGCCAATTATTACTGCAAAATAACACTAGGGTGTTTGTAGTGGATTGTGCAAGGTGACAGACACAACCAGCTGCGGCTGACACATCAAATCGCCAGATCACGCTGTGGTGCCTGTGCTCAGTAAAGAGCCAGCAAGGTCACCTGGTGAACAGCGAAATCTCCCGTCAAGCTCTTTAGTGGGGGATAAACTGTTCGGAATGCGGCAGCAAATTCAAAATTGCAACTTCGGGACCTGCCTCGCTGGGAAACTCACGACAGCCACGTTGGAAAGTTGTGAGACGCAGTGACTACAAAAGTACACATGCAGTTTGTGCCTCGCTGGGAAACTCACGACAGCCGTTCATTTTGTTGATAGTTACGTTGGAAAGTTGTGAGACACAGTGACTACAAAAGTACACATGCAGTTTGCACGCACCCTCTTCCCTCCCTGATTTTTCTATCAGCTTTTTACAAAATAAGTATGAGAAACGAGAAGATTTTTTGATCACCTTAATTTCTGGGCAGAAAGCTTTTTAAACGTCATCTTCCACTTGGTTTCTTTTTTTTTCTGGGGGGGGGAGGGCAGGGGGGAATGATTCTTTTATGGGTCCAAAACAGAGAATTTATTATTCTCACAAAGACATTTCAAATGTGGCAGGGAAGGGACTGATCCAAAACTGACTTCAGTCAGATACATAAAGCTACTCTATGCATGCAGGTAGTTCCCTCTTTGCTTATATGCTCAAAGCAAAACAGCTGCTGCAATAGATAAGACAAGGTAAAATATTTTTTAGCTTGCTAGCCTTCAGATAAATGTTAGTCTGAGAAAGGTGGGCAGTGTGGGAGGAAACGGTATACACAAAATGAAACACTTCATAAAACAGAGAATGAGAGTCAGGGAGGTAGGTTTATGCACTTTAACTTCTAGAAAATAAAATGCAAAAGACCCTCAGGACACAAAAATTAGAATGCAGGTAGTGCGCTCAGCCATGGATAGCAGCCATAGACTATTCTGTAAGTAGGAAAAGCTTTGCCATGGCAACTAGTGCAACCTAATATTATAAACTTTGTAATAATTAATATTTTAAGCAATCATATGAAGTTCTGTGTAATATAGAGTATACATTAAATAACTGGACAATACAGAATAAAGTACTTGCTGGGCTTAACTGGTTGGCACAATAGAGAGGATGCCCAGCATAAGCAGAATACTGTTATTTGGATGACTACTGAAGAAGTATTTTTGCTTTTCTTTCCTAGGTTTGTAACAGAATGCTGCTTTTGGTCTCATAGTAAAAAACACTAACTCCGGTAATCTTAACCAGTAACCTTAATGCGCCCAACCCTCATTCCATCATTAAATATCCTGCTGACCTTCAAACTCTGTTTCTGGGGACTAACTTTATGAAGAAAGCATATATCTGATGTGTTTCATTTAGCACAGTATTGGTCCTAACCCATAAAATGTTTCTTAAAAAAAAAAAAGTAACAAGTGTAACAGGGAGGAAAAAAAAAAGCATTTGCAATGCAAACTGCAATGTTTTTAAAAAAATCTTCTATAGAGAAGCTTGTTTTCATCTTCCTCACCTCCAATATCCCACACGTTGATGGGCAGAGTTTAAAAATGGAAAACAGATCAAGGCAGGTGAAAGCTACAGGTTAAAAAACAGGAAACATTCAGGAAAGGGTGACTTCATACTTGTTCCATTTTGGTCTTATAATTGTTTGAATATTTTCATATTTAAAGATTATCAGAGTAGTTCTGGTTTTAGAAATATCTTAAAAATTTCCTTTTAAAAAGGAATGGAAATGAAGGGTGGTAACATTATCTGCTCACAGATAAACCTGAACTCTGAGAGCTGCCAAAATCTACCAGCCCTGCCCTTAGTTTCCCCTTGATTTCTATCCCTGTGGGGCTTGGTGTTCGGCTAAAACGTGTGCCTTTTGAAACACGCACAACCAGATGCAGCTCCCAAATCCAACCAGATGCCTCCCATGAGACCTCATGCAGCTTTATGGCCTTCCATCTCTTTTGCTCACTTACCGAATTAAAAGCTTAATACAGACAGTTATCCACCATTCCTGAAAACGGGAGCTGAGCCTTGACGGACAAAGGCAGCAGTTCACACCTGCCACTGCTGCTGTTACAGGCTCTGCAGAGCTACAGATCTGCACTGTCTGCTTCCAGCTCCACATTTCTGAGGTTTTCTTTGCACAGGGCAAGGCTTTCTTCAAAGAAAGAATATCAGAGCTGAGACAGAGAGGAACATCCAGGAAGTCAGAGCATTAGTTGTGTCAACCTGCTGGAACTTTTCAATTCCAATGGATGACAGATCAAGACAGTTCTCTGCAGCATCCTCTACACACAAGTTCTCTACGCAAGAGAAAGTTTCAGTACTTGCAACTCCAGTAATAAGTGTGGCAGCACTAGAAGTCCTGTATTTTAATGATGCTGCTTCATCAGGCATCCAAGACTGTCTGTCTAGATGCTGCTGCAAATTCAACTGATTTTCAGCAATGCATAAAACAACTGCATTTTCGAGCATACAGTTTTCAGGAGAGATTTTTGCAGAATCAGACAGCTGCAATACGTTTCAATTAACTAGGTGTAATCTTAATTCTACTGCCCATTGCATGCAGGTACATAGGAAAATGAGGATTCATGTTGCTAGTTGCAGCAGAGATGACCAGACATGGACTTGAGAAAAGAACTTAATTAGCATTTAAATACTTATCTACTCTTGGAGGCTTCCAAAAGACTGCACACAAGACACCTATAACATTGCAAGGATGACCCCACGTCTGAGGATGAAAATATACATTTTTTAGTAGTTTGGATAACCAATACTGAAGGCTTTTGTCTCTGCATCAAGACTGTTGGCCAGACCACACTGAAATATAATATGAGAAGTTGTTGATGGAAATATAAAAGATTCAATCAAAATAAATGGCTAAGTTGGAGGGAAAAAAAGTCAGAAAAAATGTTTGAACCTGTTTGATCTATAGCCTAAAACTTAGGTCTGGCCAGAGAAAATACATCTACATTTTTCCTTAAATATTTGGGAGAGGTATAGAGTAACACTGCCATAATCTTTAAAATAAATGGTCCATTTAAAAGACATTTCAGGCCAGTTTGAAGATTCTGTGCATGCCTGTGTCTAATTTCTCAAGCCACTTCCACCAAATCGTTCTCACGTCTCAGACATTGTCTCCAGCTCCACCTCTGACTTGCAGAGCTTCTACAAACCCACGGGGCTGATGGCAGCAACACCATCATCCCAGAGGATGGTGGAGAGCACCGACGGTGCGTGAGCTCCGTGCAAACAGCACGGAGGAGCTCCAAGGAGCAGGTTCCCGCAACAGCTTTCGCTGCCTCCACAGACCCCGGGAGCCACCCACCCGGCAGCCGCGCTTATGCCGGGCCTAGTTTTCAGAAAGCATCTTGCTGGGGAAAGGTCTCGCAGATTAGCAGGAAGGAGCTCGCACACAGTGGAGATTATCAACACTGCTCAGAGCAAACCTACAGAGAGCTCAGTGAGCTGTGGAGCTCCAGTGTGGGACCCCTCAGCATTAGGACAACCACTCATCTGATCCAGCTCTCCTTTGCCATTTTATAAAGTGGATACTAGAAATTCCCAAAGTGAATAAAGCAGCAGGAAGCACTCCCTGGAGAGCTGTATCACTGACCTGATACACTGCAGAGGCATCCTGCTTTACTACAGTCTACAAAAAGTCACCTTGGTTACAGATTTCTTGCTCCTGATTTCCACTCCAGTTGCAAAAATTACCAGTTCACCCACCTGGCTAAGACAGAGCTGAGCCCAGACCTCCAGACACAGCTGCAAGAATCCACGGCCCTTCCCAGCTCCTGCTAAGAACAACATGATAAAATTTCCTATTTATGCAGCCATTCATTTCTCAGATCTGAAAGTAGGTTAAAATTTTCCAAGAATCCCAGCAATTTAGGATATATTTCATTTCTTGTTCCATCTAGAAGAACAAATTAGTACCAAAACTGATTGCTTTGTGCTGACCAAGTAATGAAGAGCAGCCACAAACCCGGCTTTCTCAGGTAAATGAACCAAGCATCCAAACAGTACAAAGCAACAGCCCCACAAAGAGAAACTCTGACGCATTGTTATACAGGAATTTAACTCAACTGTGCTAAAATCACTTCAATTGAGCAGTCTATGAAATCATACATACAATTAACTAATAATTTCCAGAAAGTAGCTCTAAATTTTCTGAAAACTACAGGTAAAATTTCTGCCTGACAAGTTGGTTTTTGTGAAGTTTATTTCAACATTTTTGAACGTAAAGATTCCTTCAAAAATAAATAAATCTAAAAATCCACACATCATCTTGGCCTACAGTAAGCAAATTACACGCAAAATTTACCTGTGCTGTGTTTTGTTGTGTACAAATAACTAGTATTCTTACCTTGCAGTTGATGACACTTATGACTCAGTTCCTCCTAGCCAAAGACCTAATCCCAGTTAATAGCATCACAATTCCTGCCAGGCAGATGACAAAGCAAAAGGACGTCACCGCTTTTGAAACTCTACCTCTCTCCGATTCAAAGAGGGATCTCATCACAAATAGGATCACACACAGGACATCAAGGAAAGCCAGACAGCAGCTGACACCACACTCCTTTAGCCCACAATGGAAACAAAGTGAACGAGGTGGGTATAATAACGCTCGTCTCTGCAAGTTCCTCAAAAAAACACACTCAGTGAAATATCTGGTCTTGAACATGTCACAAAATGGTGCTTTCAAAGGTTAAGAAAACAAACCTGTTAAGCTTTGTCCAAAAATAGGTAAAAATTTTCAGCCAAGATGTTGAAGTAATTTTTAATTGAGCTGAAGTCAGTTTTCCCTGAACCTACTTAAAGATTTACAGGATTCTTAGCTGTATCGCACATTGCCATAAAAAGCTAAAATATTCAAAGATCAAAAGCCAGGATTTTGGCAACTTCGTTCTAGAATTCCAAATGCTTCTGATTAGGAATCACTGAATTGATTGTAATTTGAAACAAGGTGGGCTGAAAAAGGAAAACCCAAATACATATGAAAGAATCTGTGGCTAGACTTCTACTGTAAATCAGCAACCATTTCAAAGAGATGTTAGACATTTAGTTCATAAGCACAAAAAAACCCCTCTACTTTCGGTGCCTTTTATCTACTACATGTTCCAGTCATTCTGCAGTTTCAGTGGGCAGCAAACAGCACTGTGAATCCTCCCAGACACCAGGCAGATTAGTTAGAAACAGGCAGGCAGCACCTGACCCGTGGCTGCTGCAGGTGCCAGGGTTCAGTTAATGAAGTCTGCGTCAGCGGCGGCCCAGAAACCCAGTGTCTCACCTGCTGCTTCACGTGCAGCAGGAGCAAACAGAAAAGGAACTCCGGCTGCACCTCCCTTTGCAACAAGACGGTGCCAGGAAAAAATATCCCACCAAAACAACATGTGCTAGAACTATTTCTGCCCACTGACAGCGCCCGTCCCTCACATTCCTCCTCTTGGCTGCTCTGCACAGCACAGCTATCCCACGTAAGCCTTACACTGATGACAGCAGCTATTAATTAAGCAATAGCCTCACTGTAGCTACTCCCCAGCCCGGACATGGGGAAAGGGCCACATTTGCCCACGCCTGCCTTCTGCTGAGCCAAGCACTGCAGCTAAAAGCAGTGCAGACCTTTTCCTCCATGACTGAATATCTTGGAGCTTGGAAGCAAAGGGTGGGCAAAGCAAGAGCCTCTTAGCAGGAGCAGAGCAGGAGGAATAAAAGGATCTGGCTTCCCACAGCCAATCTCACACCTCTAAAAATAAACAAGGCTGTTCTGCAGCAGCCCAGCATTTGATATCCACCATAGATGACACATACAGCACCTGGCTGCTTTAACAACTTTGTCAGCTCATTACCAGGTATCTAATACATTTTTAACGTTGCTTTTGCTATTGATAAAAGTTTAGGAAACCAAGTGACCATACTCTCCACTGTCTTCTATCACAAAGCCTCCTTCTAGCACCATTTTGGTTGAGCTTGACAGCTGCGTTTTATGGAAATGTGTCTCTGGAGTACAAAATAAGAGCTATTCAAAAATGAGGAAGCTCTTAAATACTTTTAATACAACAAGCTTTACAATTTACACTCATCTGCTATGATGAAAGACTTCACATACATTTGTAGATCATATACTGAGAGTGACTGTAATTAAAAGGCAGTTAGTTTGTCCCAGTATGTCAGAGTGACGTGGAGTTATAGAAGAGCTGAAAACGGTTATTTTCTTATATAGGCAGTATTTGATGATCAGATTTGGAAAGCGAAATGGCATCTCAGAGGGCACCAAGGGCCTCACCCAAGCACACCAGCTCCAAGTGCATTTCTTGTTTGGAAGACAGTCTAACGCAAAGGCTCTTTGAAGAGCCACCCATGTTTTCAGTAAAAGACTCGTTCACAGACTCGGTTGGGTCGGTGGTGCTGCTATTTAATGCGACATCAAAGCGGGACCTCCAGCATTTCTCGAGTCTAGCTTCGATTTGATTTGTTATACTTATGTTCCTCCATTTAGTTTAAAGAGTAGTTCATGATGAGTGATTCAAAGCGGTTTTGTATTTTGAAGTTTTAGGGGAAAAAAAAAAAGTACAGGCCTGATTTTTATTGGGATCTGTAAACCCTAGCCCAGTACTCACTTCCCAGGTCCATGAAGCTAGCTGAAAGAGGAAAAAAAAAAAAGAAGAGTTAGAAAGCTTTTAATCATTCTGTTGTCAGACTTTATTATTATTATTACTAAGGTAATTAGCACTAGCTGTCAAGTATGAATTAAGAAATATGCATAACAAGACTTTGAGCTTTCTTTTACAGTTCTGAAACAAATATTATTTTTGGAGAATTAAAATGAGCCTATTCCATTTTGACTTACCCTTCCTGTCTTTTACACAATGTTCTCGCCCCCTTCCAACGTTAGTTGTCCTTTTGCTTGCCCCGGCTCAAGCCACGGTGCTGCTTGTTCACTCCAACAGATGCTTCAGGAGGGGGGGATTAGAGCATGTGCCCCTTCTTTTGGGACTGAAAAAACACAGAATCAAATCCCCCTCAGCTTCTGAATCCCCATTTTCCAGCCTCTTTAAGCATGCACTGCAGGAAATCTACCCCAGAGGGTGGTTTTGGGCTCTGGCTCCTGCTGAGGCTCTCGTGGCTGGTGCCCTGAACGACAAAAATCTCCCTGGAGCAGGGAAATCTTATCTCAAAACCCCTCCGAGCCAGAGGAGGGGCGCACGGGGACGGAGTGGGAGACAGCGAGCCCGGAGCTGCCACCCTTCCCTCTCATTAAGACACGCAGAGTGAGATGCCATGAGTATGGGGAGGGCCCCGGGCCGCTCCGGGGCCCGCAGGCCAACGCGGGCACCCGCTCCGCCTCACACAGCGGGGCC
>NW_010581584.1:298341-321531 GCF_000705375.1 Tinamus guttatus
GAAAGACGACCTCCACTATACCTCACAATAATTTAGATTCCAGCTGGGGAGTTGGACAAACACACTGGGCTCCTGTCCTACTGTGGAAGGGAAGTGGCAGGAAAGCAAAATTCATCATAATAAAGGCTCAACTGCTACAGTGACCACAGGAGACACCTGCGTTAGAGATGGGCAGATGTTTTTCCAGAGGCAAAGATGACAAACCATGGGGAAAGAACTTGTATGATCTTCCTTATTTTGAAATCTTTGCCATTTATTTCTTCTCCACTTCCCACCTAAAAAGGTTACAAAGAGAGTAAGAAAAAGAATTTATAATAAGAAAAAGTCTCAGCTTCTGCAATACAGAAATCACTGAACTGAGCTTTTAATGCTGCTGGTTTATAGTCTTAATGTGAAGCAACAGTGCTGACAGAACACAAAAAGAACTTCATCTTTACTAAATAACTTTATTTCCATAATATTGGCATACTGATAGCTCCCCCTGCTGCTAATTGAGCACTATTGTAAGAAAAACTACAAATCTTCATTTTAGCCACCAGTCTTGTAAGACAAAACACCCAGCAAGACCTGAGATGGATCCTCGCCTGAGCATACCAGGATGCTCACACTCCTCTTCACAACTGGATTACTTCACAAGTTTAGTTGAAAGTAAAGAGAGGCAAAAGTTCTACTGTTAAAAATATGTAGCAATTTTGCTGGGAAACAGTATTGAAGTGAGGGATAGAAGTGGTATTCCTAGTTAAATTACTTCACACTAAGATAGGTATGTATTTCATTCATATTTAAACATATACTCTATGTAGACAGACAATATTTGTTTCCTGTTATTAAGGACTACAGGGAATATATTTTAGAGAGCTGAAGTACATCTGTGACTGGATAAGTCCACTTTTAAAAAATTTCAAGGGCTACAAAACATTCCAAAAGTTTCAGCGCCCCAAAAACTAGCCACTGTAGCACATTAACCAAGCAATGCAACACACTACAGATTTGACCAGAGCTCACAGCTGTAATACACTTCAACTTCAACAAACCTAGATCATTTAGCCATAAATCAAATCATATTATCTTACACCTGAGATGGACTAGAAGCACAAACAACACATGGTTACTGATTATTACCACGGGTGACACCTGGGAATTCGTCATGCCACTGTAACTCAGCCTTTCTCACGCACACCCCTTCTGCACTTACTGCCTCACAAGTAATTTTTTCCCATAGTTATGCAAAAGCACAAACTCATTAGAGTGCCTACCTTCCTCCAAATCACTACCTACGATTTTGGGGTTTGTGCCTCTGGAGTTCCTACTGAAGAGGTGAGCCACCAAAGGGAGTACATCTCAAAAATATATAGAAATAAGTAAAAACTTTTGAAAAATATCCGTTAGATGTTATTCTAACTTAAAATAGTTATCTCACCCCAGCAAAGAGAGCAAGTTAAAACCTGAAAACTGAAACAATTGTCTAAAAGTTTTCCAGCAGAACTTCTAAACAGGTTAGAGAAGAATTTCTGGTCAGAAAAAACAAACATCCAAGTCCAACTCTCAACTCTTTGAAAGATAAAGCAATACCTCAGTTCAGAATGTCTGGACATACTTCAAACCAAGGAAGAAAATATTCTAATTAGCATAATTAGAGTTTGGTTCTACTAATGCAGCGAGAAAAAACATATGCTCGCACTATACTTCCACTCCCCCACTAAGTTACTTTACCCTTATATTTGATGGCAACAACATGCTGCATTACTAAGCAGCATAGCTGGATTAGGCATTGCCAACTCTCTAATTTTACCCCAGATCTCACGATACTTGTTATTTTCCTTAAAGTCCCAGTTAAATCATATGAATATCTGGGTAACACAATTTTTTTCCGGAAAAAGCATATTGTCTCCTCTGCACAGAGAAAGTTTAAAAAGAAATTCTCAAGGCTCAAAACCTAGAAGGCAAATAAAAAGAATGCAAAACACATTCCTTACAAGTAGTTTTATGAGCAGCACAACTAGTGAAGCCTGGTTTTCTGTGGCTTGCTGTCTCATGGTTGATCCTCTGATGTTTAACAAGGTGTGAACACAGATTGATCTTTCCTCATGGCTGTGCACTTCTAATAGATCTTTCTCATGCATTGAGTTTAAAAGGAGTTTAGAGCTCTTTCTGTAGTTCTTTCATTGCTGACAATACTACTAGAATCTCTATCCATTGGACTTGGGGGTGGGAAATACACCAACTTCCCCCTTTTCTTCTCTCCCCATTCTGCAGCAGAAGTTCAGAGTAAAGAATTCTTACCTTACTTAGGTTCCTGAAATAACACTAAGGAAAGAGTTTTGCAAAGCAAAACAATTTGCTGGTATTCAATTAAGTTGGTATAAATTCAAAAAGAAAAAGTCCCCCAATACCTGGAAAGAAGTGATTGAATAGATACTGGTGTTAACACTTAGGCCATGTTTTCCCCATGCATATTGTCACATAATTGGATCTATTTTAGATTCACAGTGGTTTTATTACAACACAACAGGATGAGACGTACAAAACAGGTGCAATTTATAATACTTAAGAGGCTCCATACAAAGCAAATAAGCACTTAAAAGACAGTGACTGTATCAGGATCTGGTCAAAGATTACTGTTGTTTGTTAAGCCTATTATACTTGTTATCTGGCTGTTACATGGATGCCTCTTGTAAGCAGGTCAGGCTTACACAGAGTAGAGAGAAGAATTAACACAGTTACTCTTAACAGAGACAAAAGAGATGCCTCGATCTCTGCCTCAATGCCCCTGCAAGTTCCCCTACATGCTCTCCCTCACAGCATGTTTCCATGAGGTCTGAGGAAGCTGGCTCTCCACAAGTCATTTTCTCCTATTCATTCAAGCTTATTTGAACTTGACCAGTAGATTCAGAAATGAAGGGGGGAAGAGGAGGTTAGGCAAGGGAGGGGGAAAGGCAGACTGACCCACAGAAACAACGCAATCAGCAGGTCTCGTTACAGAGGCAGACCAAAAACCCACAACCTGTTTAAATGAAAGATAAAAACAGTGCTGATTTTACAGCAAGCATTCTATTGCTCTGGTAGAAATAGCCTGTTGCTTTTCATCTACAGAACAAGTCAATACAGACTACACAGTGAAAGTGCAAACTAGGAGCTCTATAGTTTCACTATCACTTGGCATTTAGCCACACAGTGCTTAGTAATGAAAAAATTTAAACATTTTAGAATATGTTAACGGGAAGCAAAGAAGCACACTGTTATATAATACTGAGCAAAATAAAAAGGTTTAAACCTTGAATATTTTGTATAAATATCATGAACTTCCAGGTTTAAATAAAAATACATTTTTTCCTCTATATACAAAGCCCTACATTTTACTCTTAAATCTAAGCATCTACTATGTGACAAAAATACATTGTAGAAAATTTCTTACTGTGATTCTCTTCATATCTAGCTGTCGGAGCTGCATCATATGGTGGAGAACAGTGTGCTTGTACCATGTCTCCTGAGCTATTGGATTGCCATCAAGGGTGATATCTGACAAGGATGAGGAATCAGCAAGGCACAGAATATCCTCAAAACTGTAACCAAATAAAGTTTATAGCTTTAATGCCATGGGAAGATGTTTGAGAAGGAAGATTTTTTTCTTTTAAGGAAAGAATATTTTTCTGTACTGAAGAAAACAGCATATCATACATGACAAATCAAGTTAAAAGTGTTTTGAATTACCAAGAATAGCTGCTGCACATCTCTTAACACACTCTTTATTCTGTGTCTCTATACACGTATGTGATCTAAAAGAACATAGTTTCACATTTAGAAAAAAAATAGTATAAATATCAATACATAACCCCAAATTAATATGAATTGCATTTGCAATTAAAAACAGTGTGACACATCCAGTGGTTGAGTTTGCTAGTATTTTCAAGACCTTCCACTAAAACATACTTCCATGCTCTTAAATTCCCAGCACTTCAGCAAGCCAGAATACTAATTCTAGAGCTAAAACAGATGTGCTCGCTTTATCCTGCTTTTAGCTACCATATTAGTAACTCAATTTTAGAGCAAACAACAGTGCAAAACCAGTGAACTTTGGGAGTCTTTGCATAGATATATGAAAAATACAGTGTAGAAATTCAATGTAGAAAACTTAATATATTGTACTTAGTACAGAGGCATCACATCTATGAAAAGTGAAGCTTTAAGATGGCACATGCACCAAAGAGACCACATACCTTTCAAACAAGTGGGTCTCTTTCCCCCAACAGGGACAAATGCCATGGTGGCGAGCGCTGAGGCTCTACGTGAGTCATGAGGCCACGTCTCGATGCTCTCTCCCTCAGCTGCTCTTCATGGAGCAGCTCTCGAGCCACTTGCTGCAGCTGCACACGATGCTGTTTCACACCGGCTCAAATAACTTTCTCCTCCAGGGCTCAAATGGAACATTTGCCCCTCTTTCCAAAAATCCTTTACCCCAGGAACCAGGAGCAACCAACCTCCTTTCTAGCAAAGGTAAATTCAGTGTAATACAGACGCGATTGGTGAGTTTGGGTTAAATTACTCTAGAGTGTTTTCTAGACTTTTTTCCTTTCAGATTCAAGGTAGACCACTCTGAGCACTGTCAAGACATAGTAGTCCTGTATCCATTTCCCTCCTCTGCCAAAAGGGATGCAAACACACTTCTTGCACCTTGTATGGGAACTCTGCAATGAGGAAGCAGCAGAGTATGCTGCAATGATGCACATTCAGCATCCAGCTTGGATACTGGTTACCTTCTAAACATTTAGTAGGCATGAACTGGGATGCTTGTCTCCTCATAAACAGCCTACTTGCTCAGGAGCACAATTCTCTCTTGCACTTGCACCCATGATTTTTTAAAAACACGTTCCACAAAGTGAAAAAGGTCTGAAGAAAAGATTGAAAGCAACATACTGGATAACAACTTGGGTGCTAATGCACTCAAATCACAGCTCCAAGAAACATTCAGTCGATGAAAACTTCTGACTCCCATCCCAAATCTCTAACAACTAAACTACCTATTAAGAAAGAAGTTTCTACCACCTTTCATTCCTATTGTACTTTTTTGTATAAATGTTTAGGAAAAGTATCCATCACTTTTTATTCTGATGAGAAAAAAAAACTTGTTTAGATTAGACTAAGCACATTCCTTCTCTTAGGTGTCCAGCTAGGTAACCAAGTCAAGAAAAGTACTCCACAGGCCTACTGAAATGGTAGCCATTTTTTTCAATATGGCTAAATAAAGTGCTTTAGCAAATGAAAAAGCAAACACAGTGCTGACCTGGAGCAAATTATCATAACAAGGAGAATGCATTTTCCTTATTAAATTCTTCCTATTTTACATTATTAAATATGAACAATAACAGCCCTCCTTATGAATCTCAGTGAGGTATCTTTCTAGAAGAAAATTAGGTCTGTAATCACTTCCCAATACCACAAGACAAATTAAAAAACTGATTTCTTAACCCTCTTTATAACTCATTTTAGACTCACAATAATAATCAACCACACTGAGCGAATACCTTCAGTTTGTAATGGCTAAATTGTTTTTTGGAGGGTGGGCTGAAACAGGACATCCTTTGTTTCAGATCTGCATCAACTTTCACTGAGTGTGGTTTTAGCTTGTATTATCTTGCTAACATATACTTTTTAGTAAAAGCTCTGCAGAGAAGCAACAGCTTTCTGAAGCCTTGCCTGAAGGTGAAGAGGAAAAGACTGTTCAGTGATGAAACCTCTTATAGATTCCTGTGTCTTAGCCACAGACAATTTTAAAAAGGCAATTCTGAATCTTTTACTGAGACTACAACTCACATATCTGTATCTACTTGAGACTCAAGGACTCTTGCTGTCATAAAAATAGAAAGCAATACAACTTTACATGGTAAGACTATCTAAGAAATCCTACACTTACATAGTATTTTATCTTCTAAAATACTTTAATTTCTTAATGAAACAATTTAATGAGTCCATATTATAAATCTATCCCATTTTTGGCAACACACTTCGTCTCTACTTGCAGATTTTCTCTGTGCATCTACAAATGAATTAACCAGAATAGCTATATAACTAATTACCTAGAAGCCACTGGACACATAGACGTTTCTAGAGAAATGTGTTTTAAACATTCCCATATGGAACATAGTAAAATCAAGTAAGCAACTCAAACTATATAAAGGCATTTAAAAGGACTGTAGAAATGTTTGGACACTGCACCACAATTTACTAGTGTTATAGTCATACATGGCTTCTTTGATCAGCTGAAATAGCATCAAGCCAAGTATCAGATGACTACAGAAAAAGGCCATGAACTTACTTTTGCATTTAATCATTCACTGTGAGGCCATATATCCATTGCTTAACTCAAGATGAACTATTAATGAGGCTTTTTAACCTTCAAAACTCCCATTAGGCAATGGAACGTCACTGCTTCAAAAACCTAAGCCAAACGCTATAATAAAGTTTGCTTTGTTTTTAATGAATAGAACAACAGAAACCTAAACTGATCCACCCATCTACCTATCTCTATGGGTATATAAAATTTGTAGCATGGAAATTAAATGTTTCTATATCTATTCCAAGCAAAAAATAAAACCCAATTAACATTATATATTTGCGAGAATGTTCGAAGTAAGTTTTTGAACTAAACTAAGGCTAGATCTCCTAACGCTAACTCCAATGAATAAAAGATAAAAATCAGGATCACATTCTCAAAATAAGCTGCTTAAGACAAAGTTTGAGAACTGATTATATAAAATGTAAGGACATCATCTTTAAGAAATTTGCAGAAAAATCCAAAACCTTTTTCATTCCTTACACACTGCAAAAGTAACACTATAAATCTACACAAAACGATGTGAGAAAGGAGTCAGAAAACTACATGAAATACATCAAGTATCTAAAAACTATACAGAAATTCCAGTGACTGCAGGATGATACTCCCTGATGACAAGGGAAAGTGCTACTGCAGTCCCCCATTGCTCTTGCCAGCCTAAGACATTTGTTGGAAAAGCAGAACAAATGGCATGTGCTCAATTTGGAAGTTATCTAACAGAAGAAGGTTTAAAAAAAAAAAAAAAAAAAAAAAAGGCAGCAAACCCTATCTTTATTACCTCAATTTAAAACATAAGGAGACTACCAGATGAATGAAGAGTATATTAAACATTCCTGAAGCTCATCTCTGAGTTTTTAAAATGCTTAATACTCAGGAGTATTTAGGAGACCACTGTACTTCAAGAGCCTAAGGAACACAGACAAGTAGGTTGGAGCTGTCTGCAAAAAATATAATGCAGGTCAGCTTAAAACATTCAAGAAGCTCGCATTAAGTATAACTTTTTTTTACAGAAGAAAACAAGTACCACAGGAATGTGGAAGTATTTTCAGTAATTAGACTCTATCTCTATCCAATTCTATCAAAATGAGTCTGGCAAAGGCTCGTGATGAGTAAGGGATAAAGGCAAACAATATCACTCGACTGAAAATTAATGTAAGGACTTTTTTTTTGAATTTTTTAATGCATAAAATCATTACGAGTATATAAACACAGATCACAAATCTATGCAGATAAAAATACAGAAGACATTTCTATTTATTACAAAGCTTGCTTGGTTACCTAAAACAGAAGCCCTAATAGAAATCTGAGTTACTCTATTTCTACCATCCGGTTTCCAAGTACCATGAATATACCTTTCAGACTTTATTAAGAAATGAGCATATAAGACATAATCATAAAATTCTCTAATCAACGTAAGTAAGCAGAATCTGACTCAGCAGTTTGTACCAGGCTTATATATTTCATTTAACATGCAAGCACTGTATTTAAGTGCCCTGCACAATGCTACTTTAACAGACATATATTTTAAAAATACAACACACTTGCAACATCTTCTAATTTTCATAATTATAAACAATAAGGCCATCTTTAAAAAAAATGATTTTTCACATTATAATTTTCAGAGCACAAGCACACTGAAATGCAAAAGGTTTAAAGAACTTTTCATATTAAAGTAGGAAAAACATAATGGCTTGATTATATAATCTAACATGTTACAAAGAAGGATCTGTATTCATAGTGCAAGAATTTAAAATTTAATAAAATACAGCTGTAATAACATACCTCAAATTACTGATAGGAAACAAACTGCTATTAACCTTACCTAGATATGTTATTGAAGCTGAGGAACAAACGCTGGAGACAGGGCAAAGTATCCACATCTTTCTAGAAGGAAAAAAAAAAGAGGCATAAATTCAGTTGCTGAAAAATATCATCCTTCCTAGCTTTCTAGTGTGCCTGATGATGAAACACATTCATTGCTATATACTATAACCTTGCTACAACATTGACTTCTGTCGCACATGCAGCTCCATTTCTCCCTAGTGCAGACTGCAAGGGAGTGTTTCAGTGCAGATATCTACTCTGCAGAACAAACTGCACCACTTGCAAGGCAAACAGTGTTAAAGAGAGGATGAAACTGCTGCTGGTTTCTGAACAGGCTTTTGGGAAAGAAGCCAAGGTGCTGTTTCAGCATATTTAAGCTGTACCTTAAATACGCTGTAACCAAATTCCCATGGGAAAAAAAAAAAAAAAAATCTTTTGTGAGCATGCTGCCATAAGGCTTTTGAAAATTGCACCATGCAGCAAGGTAACTAGCACTTAAAAATAGCAAAGGCTCTTCTGCTAGAGGAAAACTGAAAGATTTTGTACATTTTTGTACATTCAGGGTAATCTGACTGATTTTAAGTTTATATATAATCTGCAGACATTACAAATGTATAAAAAAAATTAAGAATGAGTAATTGTGAATTCAATAAATACTACTAAAGACCTTTACAGAACACTTTAAATTTGTCCAAAGAATTAGTAAACTAAAACACATCAACTAAGATGAAGTTATTTATGAAACATAAATCCACAGGGGCCAGACGGCAGTCTGCAGCGTTGCATGTACCCTCTTATAGCAGAAGGGTAAACTGTATCACCTCAATGGTATCTCTTTGTCCTGCTAAGGGGCATCCTCCAGCCTGCAGCCAGTGGCCACCAACCTCCTCACATGCAGAATGCAGTGACACAGGGACTCCCTTCATTTTAGGCTCCAGTCACATGGGTAGTCCCGGAGTTGGAAGGGGCATTCTGCAGGCATCCTACCCAGGCAGCTAAGCTTAAGGCAGTGCTGAAGATGTCACGTTGCTGCTATCAATGAAACATTGTGTGTGAGCTAACAAACCACGATGAGAATCACAGACCTATCAACAATAAGGAGGGCTCATTAGCTCCAGTCTATATTAACTACAGCTGCCAACTCCTACTTTGAGGCTCTTCTGAATCCACTTAGATTAGACTATGGAGAGACTGAGTTCACAACTGTCATCTAGATGTAACCTCAGTGCCTAAGGCTACTTACAGTGCTGACATTTCAGGGAGCACAGGGGCAAGGATGAAATACACAGCAAGACAGACTGTGCACAGTAATTCTTGTCAAGCAATACAGACTTTAAGCAGTGAAAGAATTTTGTGTTTGGGAACACAACGTAATTTCCTGTGAAGACAGACTTCTTTAGCTAGAAGCAATCTCTGCTGTCTTGAGAGATGTTGCAAGCCTCACAGGCATGAGGCATCACCTCAGTTACAAGGAAGGCCTGAGCAACTTCAGTTTTGCTATGAGGTCATTAAGTCAGCAGACCTACGAGGCAGGAGTTTTCATCCTATGAAAATGCACAATTTAAACAGTTCTCCATGTCTAAGATCAAGCTGCACATGACAACGACAGAATCACTAGTTTTTACACCTACCTAAAAGTAGGCAAGCTGCTATCTTTTTTAAACAAAAATTCCTAATTAGGGACACTAATTCACTACTGGATGAAAAGGAAACAGACATTCCATAACTCCTTATATGTAGAGATTCATGTTTTTGACACCAGTTGAGAATTTTTATAATCCTTTACTCTCCCCCACTTGCCCTTCCTCAGAATAGTCCAACTTCTTGAAGACATCTTTAATTCACTACAGGAGTGCTTCCTTTTTATTTATTTATTTATTTTCTTTCTTTTTTCTTTTTCTTTTTCTCCAGGTTCTACCACTTTGGATGAACTAGAATTTGTTGTTTTTAAAATAACTATTTTTTGATTCAAATATTTCCAGTGAAATCTGATGGATAGCTTAAAGACAAAAAATGGCCCCCAAATTACTAATCTAAGGCAAAAGAATTATAGAAGGTAGTTACAGATTTAATTGAGCAAACAGGCTGCAATTGAATTGGGTAACTCTAATTATCCAGTAGAGTCAACTGCATCACGGTATGGAGTTTAGTACCGAACTTCAGTTTATCTGACAAATGAGAACATCATGTTTTCTATAAAAGTAATATGTTTCTAGACATCACAGGAGAAAAAACATTGAAAATAAGAAAGGTTCACAAAAATGTACTGAGAGAGAACGTTTTAGAAATTCATTATTATAGTATTGTCATAACTGAGTAACTAAACCACAGCCCATGCAGTAGAAGCCACACTCTTTATGTGAGTGGAAATTTTTCAGTTTACCTCTATATCATACCTATATCGTGATTCAAATTCCAAAAACGAATTCTATATAAGCCAACAATTAGAAAACCTTTCCTTTAAGGAAGAGGATTAGAAGTCAAACCAACAACTCTCTTCCCCCAACTTCAAGTACTCCAAAAGTAAACTACCTTGAACATTATTTCCATAAAATGATCAATTTGTTTCTGTGTTTCTAGATTTGCAGGAATGTAAATTGCAACAGATTTTTGATTTCAAAACAAAATAGTGCAACTTTCATCTTCTAAGGTCTTTCCACTTCAGAAAGTTAAAATAAATCTAAAATACACGTGCATCTAAAAATTGCCTACCATTAAAATGAGAAAGAGATTTAATATTAGGAATGAAAAACCATTTTTCCATATCGCAAACACTATGACATGTCCAAATCTTGACTTCATATTACTTCAGAATCCTTCTCTAGAAGAAGGAGAGTTAGTGCTGTCTGCTAAAATCACCATCCAACTCAAAAAGTGATCTATTAGACTGTAGCCAGGGTGACAATCAATTAATTTAATATTATGGACAAAATAAAACAAAATTTCTGAAATTTTCTTTCTGAAACACTGCTTTAGACCAGAGAGAAACGAAACATTAAGGTGGGATGCAGGCTTAGGTTCTCCTGTAACTCCTTAGCACCCATGCTGCATTGAGGGGAAACAAGGACAATGCAGGAACTATTCCTGAAAAGGGTGAAAAGGCACCAGCTGTGAGCAAGACAACACTGGAAATATAACTGGTATTTTTCCTTACTATAGAACAGACTTGATTATGACGTAGGTTGAGCTCTGTGAGTGAATCCAGTCCGTTAATATTTTCTACAATGGTCAGTAGGTTTCTGGCAAGGTTTAATACTCTCAGTTCACCCAAATGGTTGATATTTTCTATCTTAGTGATCTGTAAAAGAAGTATAAATACACACATTATATTTTACATAGATTTACAATACATATATAAAGCATTTACATATGTATTTTTAAAAAGCAACATGTACAAAAACAGATTCAACTTAATCCAATACTATGTTTTTATTACTTTTCTAAACTGTCACAACCCTCTCACAAACTGCCCAAAACAAGCTATAGCCTAAGAGTAGTACCCACCACCATCTTTTTAAACATACTACAGTGAAAACAAGTCAATGGTCCTCTCTTCATCCTCAGAAATCAAATCCAGCTGTGCTGTCCTGTAGCTGCACCCTCAAAAGACATTACTTAACCATTCATACCATAAGCCTAAGAGGACACTGATGATATCATGGTATGTCAAAATTGGAAAATTTTGTGCGCAGCTGATCCTTGGAGTGTTTCCAAAGGCACAGATACACAGGCAAGTCTCCCAATACACTGCCACAGGAGAACACAGTATGGTAGCTCCATAGCATATGGAGGCCCCATAGCATATAGTGCTCCACAGCATCTCAGAAGTCACTGCCAACCTCCCCTCACGCCTCGAACAGGTCAGCACACTTGCAGCTGTGTCTCCGGGAGCTCCACACATGGGCTTCCCAGCAGGGCACAGGACTGGCACTTGCTGCACATAACGAGCCAAGGAGCAGCCACAGCCCCCTGGAGAAGGGAGTACTTATTCTGGCACTGGAACCTGTAAGGAAGAATTTTATGAGCTGATGATTTCTGGACTCAGGGAGAAACACTCATATAAAAGTCGGAAAAAGAAATCAGCATCATCCTTAATTTGGATACACAGCGTGTTTGATCGACAGCCCCAGCATTTCTTTTGACAATTCATGGCTTCCCGGTAGCCGGCAGATGCTTTAGGTTTGCATTTATTTTCAGGATCCTAAAGATTCAAGTGATACTGAATAAGCATTGTCAAAGGGTTACCGGCCCTTACTTTCATTTTTGATTCGTGGAAATGTTACTGTGTTTTAAAAGGGCATTAAAAAATTCTTAACTGATGCAATATGGCTTTATTTTATGCTGTCTCCATTTCTCAGCATTTCAAGCAAGCTCTCTTTCTCTGAGTAATCTGGCATTTGTCTTCCAGCATCTACCCAGATGTTCACACAGGACTTGCACACAGCAATATCATGGAGCAGATTGTCATTGCACAGTAGGATATTAATATTGTTCCCACCCAAACCCATGTAACATGTTAGTGTACATGTTCTTCAGCAAGGTTGTGAAGAAAACAATATTATTATCCATTTATCTGTCTGTAGTACTGTTGTTAATATTAGAGGTTTTACGTAGAATTGATGTTATTAGGAGGTTTCATCTTCTTAAAATTTTTAATATGAAGTACTGAAATTATGCGGCTTACAAGATGATTTAGTAAACCAGGAAAAAAATAGCAATAAAGGAATTACTGTTTGTACTTGACTACAAAAGAGATATATTTTATTGGGCATCACACAGATTTTTCAGCCTTCTTATGAACCTTGTGAAAGGGTTTTCTTTCACAAAGCACATTTAGAGATTTGATTTGAAGTGCCACCCCCTTCTCCAAAAATAATGAATAAGGTTTTGCATTTAAGCATTTCAGAATGCTACATTTTGGTATTTTAAAGGACATTCAGTTCCCCATTTCAGTCCTCACACTGGGGGTGGATGTAGAGGGATGGACACAACCAAAAGTTCAGAACAAACTGTATTTAGTCAAGATATCCTGTACTTGAATAAATCAAAATATTTTCCAAAAAGTGAACAACAACAGCATTTTACTCCTTTTATTTCTCTTCCCTCCAAGCTCTTGGAAAAATTCCACTCTTGCAAGCTGCACCCCATCTGTGCAACTGATTTACACCCGAAATGGTGGAAGGAAAGAGACTAAACCAGCTACCTAGCTTTCCTCTGAACTGCTACAGTTCCTCTGAATTGTACACAAATGCTAGGGAAAAAAAAAATCTTTCTAGCTAGACTCTAGCAGTACTTTTGAAGAATTTGAAAATTCTATTTGAGTATTTATATTGTGTCTATTAAAAGTGACAGTTGAAATGTTACGTACAACTACATATCATGAAACAGTTAAGTTCCTGTTCCAGCTTAATGCATTTAAAGTAACTTTAATATAATCTGTACATTTTTTTGTGCATGGGTTTAAACTTACTATTGTTTTGTGATCCCCTGAAATCAGAGGCAACACACAGAAGATACACAATATTAATTATAGGTTCCAACCCCCAAAAAAATAAAGTGATTGCAAGAACTGCTTGTATTTTTTTAGTGATTTACATAACTGAAGGATGAAATCTATTTGATGGGATATTATGCTGTAGGTATTACATAAAAATTATTTTTATTGTGAATGTGATGTCCTATAACTGCTACAAAGTTGCAAAGCAAAAAGGGGGAGGAATTAAATAATAATACTTATTTCTTGCCAGATATATGAGTACCTTCAATATGCTCCACAAGGACTGTGGAATATCACATTCAATGAAAAATGGCTCTAGCAGAATAATTTGCAGGAATCAACAAGACTGTTTCTCACCATAACCTACCATATTAAATTACAAATTTCATTTAATGACAGAGAAGCCAAGCTACAAGAAAAAGACTAGAGAGACTGTTCTATATCACCTCAGCTGCAAGCAACCATTTCTGTTCTGCAGTACAGTAACAACAGCATTGTTGACAATGTCATGCATACATTGCTGTCTAACCAAAAAGCTATAGTATGTCAAGTTCCACTTGTACTTCAATATCTTGGGATACATCTTAGGGACAAGATTTCCCTCACTAAATCATCTAACAGAATCTAGCAACACTCTAAAACACCTTCTGGTGACTTAATCTCTCTCTCCCCACTGAGGGAGGCTAGTGATGTTAGAACATTGCATTTAAGTTTTTCAACCCCCTTGTATCTCTACAAAAGAATAATTCTACTGCACTGAAGACTGCCCACCTGATGTTCTCTCCTCCTAAGACGGTGACTTCTCTAGGATGAACCATGTGTGCTCATTAACTGAAGAGCAGCAACTTGAAAAGTAAGAAACCCAGTCAAGACAAAGTTGCTGTACGGAAAGACAAAGCGCCTCAAAATAGAACACTGCTCTAATATGCAGGAGAATATGAATCATACAGGATTGCTGTATAAAAATAACAGGCAAATTGGTCAGTTTTCAGAAAATTCAACTGTGGTATTTTTCAACAAATAAATCACTGAAATATTCCATAAAGGGACATGTGATCAACCTTTACCCTAAAGCAGGAAGAGAATTGATGAATAGAAGCCTTCAGTGTATACTCTACAGGAAGTACACTAAAGACCAACAGATTTCTTACATAATTCCATGAAATGTGTTGGATTTCTGAACACCAAAACCACAGGAACACTGTTTTTCCTAGCCTCAAATACAGAGTACCATTCAGTGAGTACTGTAATAGGATGTTGTTTCAGTGCACTACAGTTAAATCTACTGCCACAAAAGTCTTCATTCATTCAACAAAGGAGTTTTTTGTGAGTTTATTAGTGACATTTTTGCAATAGAGAATTGTCATTTCCCTAGTACCCTCAAAATAATTCTTCTCTACTTTTTTTTAGCCTCTTATTTCCTTAAAGAGAGGAAATAACCAAAAGATAGTGAATTCAGGCACCTCAAAAATCAGAGGATCACAGAATAGTTGATGTTAGAAGCCATCTCTAGAGACATCTACTCCAGCCCCAGACTCCACAAACCCTGCCTGTTGGGTCTGACCTCCTGACAGGAATATTTTTCTTATGTTTAAAGAAGTTGCCTTGTATTTCACTTTGTGCCAATTACCTCTTACCCTTCACTGACATCACTGATAAAAAGTGCAGCCCTATGGTTACTCCTGCTCCCATCAGGTGTTTGAACACATTGATAAGAAACCCTGAGCCATCTCTTCTCCAGACTGAACAGCCCCAGCTCTCTCCTCATGAGATGCTCTGGTCCCTTCATCATCTTTCACTACACTCTCTCCAGTAAATTCACATCCATCTTGGGTTAAGGAGCCCATAGCTGGGCACAGCACTACACATATGGCTTCAGCAGTGCTGAGCAGAGAGGCAGCACCACCTCTCTCAACCTGCTGGCAATGCTCTTCCCAATACAGGCTACCATCTTAGGCTGCCTTAGCCATCACAGCACATTGCTGGTTCCTGTTCCACTTGTTCCCCAACATGCCCCCACATGCTTTAATGCAAGCTGCTTTTTAGCTGGTCATCTTCCAACATGTATCATGCAAAGGGTTATTCTTCCAAAGACTCGGCTTTGAAATTCATGAGCTTTTTGCTTGCCCATTGCTCCAGCCTGCTGCTGAATTGCAGCACAACCATCTAGTGCATCAACCACTTGCCCCACATTTGCAGCTTCTGCAAGCTTCCCCAGGGTACACTCTGCCCAGGTCATTATTAATGACAAACAGTATCAGTCCCTGGGGCAAACTACTAGTGAACTGGCACCCAGCTGGACTACATGTCACTGACCACAACCTTTTCAGTCTGACAGTGCAGCTAGCTTTCAATCCGTCTTGCTCCCCATTTCTCTAGTCTGTATCACAGCAGTGTTTCTAGGAAGATTTACAGGGGACTGGGTCAAGAGCCTTCCTGAAAAATCAAGATAAACATCACTGCTCTCCACATATTTGCTGAACTAGACATTTAGCCATAGCAGGCTATCAAGTGGTCACACATGAATTCCTCTTCATAAATCCATTCTGACTGCTCCCAGTCACTTTTTGCCCTTAATGTGTTTGGAAATGCTTTCCAAGACCAGCTGCTCCATGACCTTCCCAGGGATTCAGGTGAGGCTGACTTGTTTTTTATATTCATATAAATGACATCCCTGTTTTAAGCTAATTACAATCTATGCAACAACCAACAGGGAAAAAAAAAAAGATCATATTTTAGATTAACACCATTCTTAAAGGATTTACTTCTTCCTGAAGAGTTCAGCATCAGTCGCCCTCCCCCAGCCAAACTTAATTATAATGACAATTTTTGAAACAATTTTGTTTTAAAATTACATTTACGAAAAAATAGTTTGTAATCAGTACAACAAAACAACAACATAAGCAGGTCTGAACAATGCCTTTTATAGTACAAATTTTACACCGTGGCCCAAAAATATATTAAAAACATATAAAGATTCCTGGCAACAAGATACAGATGCCTCCTCAAAGACTGTTCTCGTCTAGAAAACAGCCTTAAAGACCAGGAACACAAGATTCCCATGCCATGTCGTCAATTTACAAAAAGATACACTATGTTTCCTGCAGATGTGAGAAAAATACCAGAAGTGTCATTAAAATATCTGCAGTTAGTGAGAGAATGACTGAAAAGATGGCAGCATTAAGTTGTTTTAATTGCTACATTCTGCAATACCTGAAGGCATCTTTTAATGTTCTCAAAAGCAATTCTGTAGTTGAAGATTATTGAGAAAATTGTGATTTGGGAGATATACAGTTTAAGATAAAATAGAAGGGTGCCCAAGTAAAGGTTGCATGAATCTCGGTCTCAAGTTAAAAGGCACATAACCTCTCTATCATTAAAAACACACGAAAAAAACAAACAGACTTGAAAACAACACAGTGGGCTGACACGCTCCTAAGCGGCATCTCAGATGCACTACTTATTTCTTCATTGTGCATTCAAAAAAATATGCATGGAGGCTGGTATTTTAAATGAATAATCACATAACTAGAAAAAAAAAACCTAGCCATAGATCAGAAAAGAACAAAAAAGATAGCATTCATCAACAGAAGGGAAGTTCAAAAATCTCCATTTAGTTTATCTCGAAAATGCACTGAATGTAAAAATCAAAAGTGCACAAACAACTAAATATCCCATTTTTGCAGGTGCAAACATCTGAGTGCTTGGACATGACTCAAATTTTCTAGAGAAGCATTTATACTCCGGAGCTTTAATACTCAACTCCCAAAACAAGTTAATTTGTGATATTCTCTGGGCCAAAGGTAGCCTATAGTTACAAAGCTCAAACAGCAGCCAGTTGGATGCTATGTCCAATCTCCTAATAAAGTTCCTGGCTAAAAAGTTACCCCTCCAAGACTCTAGCGACAAAGTTACTCTACTCCCATACTGCATCTGTCACTAATGAATACCATGCATACTGCCAGACTGATTATGCTATTCACAGAAGCCACAAACTTAGCACACATGCCAGTAACCAACTATGGTGTTATTTGGGTCTGATAGTATTTCCATTCCCCACTGTTAAGCTGTAATATAATGAAAAACACACATCAGTAAGAAGTCAGAACTGTTAAAGCAGGAATCCAGAAAATTCACACATTGACTTTACATAGTCACAATAACCATATGTTGTTTTAAACAGCTCAAATACATGGGATATAAAATGCTCCATGGTTACATTTATTTTATAAAAACAACACTATCTGTTTTACCCTTATTTACTTCATGTTGTTCATGACATATCCATTAAGTAGTAACTTTTCTCCTGTATATGTTTCAGCTGAAACTTCAGGTATCATTCAGATAAGCTACTTGGAATACATAGATAAGACATATCTCATCTATGATGGCATAGCCTCAAACATAGGAAAACTCAATAGAAGTTAAGCCAGTTCAGAAGCCTAAATGAACCAGGGGCTTGGATTAATTTAGTTTTTCCTATAAGAACCTGCAAATCCTTTACAGATATGTAAGGGATCTTGTTTTGTAAGATCAACAATAGCAGAAAAAAGAACAAAACAAATAAACAAAATAGAAAAAATGAGCTTAATATCTTTAAGTAACCATATTATGGCTATAATCACACTTAAATTGGATGCTTATTCTGCAGGTTTACACCCGAATGCATGCTGTCATGTTTGGCTGTCTTTGGATTTTAGTTGCTGTAACTTCCTAACAGGACAAAATGATGAAAATGCAGCAGACTGGATACCAGGATTAAAATTAACACCATACCACCCTGGATCAAGAACTCTGCCACTCCAAATTCACCGGCAGTTGCCCCTCAGAAAGCAACAGCTTAGACACCCCACATTTTCTGCATCTTTTACTATGCAAGCATCTTAAACAACGGATTTATGACACCATACCTGATTTCCATGAAGATCTAAAACATCAAGGTTTTTTAAATTCTCCAGATTTGAGATTTTCTTTAATCTGAAACATTTAAACAATGACAAAAATATTTTATGTTAAAGTTTTGATTTTCCAACTAATAAAAATATGAGTCATTTATAACTATAAATAGTAACAGATAGAGTAATAAAGCTATCAACCATCTGAGAGAGCAACAAATGAGTGTTTTTAGGCTCATGCCTTCCTTTCTGAACATCAAAAACACAACGTAGTAGCACTATGCCCTTCCCTCTTGTGTGAAAGGGAACCAAAACTTACATCTTTAGAAAACAAAGCATACAAACTAGCCAAACAACACAAAATACAACTAGAAAATAGCTGATCCCAAACCAGGGGGGATCACTATGACAAAGAATCTCAAGAGTTTGCTAGAACTGGCAATAAAAATAAAGCACTGGTCCTACACAGGCAACACAGATCTCTGACTGGCAGTATTTACTGTCTCCCTGTTGAGCTTCAAAATCAGAGCTTTTATTTTCTGTTCTATTTGTTGAGAAAATAAACCTAGGCTACTATATAGCCAACAGCATCATCTACTGGCTGAGGGTGTTACTGGTCACACACACTGCAATTTGCTTCAAGAATAGGTTAAAAAAAAAGAAAAGAAAAAAAAGCTAAAAAACTCATCCTATTGGCATATTATAATTGCTTTAGAAAAATACAAAAATCTAATACTTAAATACATGTACTGCCTTTCTAGCTCTGTCATCTTGAATCACTCTGTCACTTTGGATTCATAAGCAAGTTTCAAGAAATCAGATTAAACTTTATTATATCCCTGAATGTCATAAATATTCTCACTGGTGTACATGAAAACATGCATTTCTGTATGCAAGACCTGATGCATGACAGGCAGACAAACATTTCCAATATGGGTCAAAAATTGATTGCTTTGTTTTTTTTCAGGATTCTTTCAAATTACCAAAAAAAACTGAGAGTAGACAAGACAGACACCTGTTTTAACAAGTATCTCAATCTATCATAAATTGACAGTATCTTAGATTACAGCATGGATATTTCAGAGGTTTTTTCCTCACAAAGTTTCATTCCATCTGCCTCTGCACAGAGAAAGCTTACTGAGAAATTCTGAAGGGGCCCTATGCTATTCTCATGTCTTCTTTCCCAAAGGATACATGCTGTGGAAACAAGATTTGCTCGGCCAGCTTCAGAAGCTTAACTGCCCCAACACTGTATTCCCATCATGTTGTTCACTTCCTTTGTATTTTCCCCTTCCCTTACCTTGAGGCTGAGAGCTTTACCAGACTTATCCATCAAACAGTACCATAATCAGGCACAAATTCACTTGCCTGAGGAAGTATGTGGCACAAGGAGGGCAGCAGCCTGAAGACCCCAAGAAAAGGAGCCATCTCCCTGGTCTCATGGTCAATATTACAAACTGAAAACTCTGAACATTTGATACGATGACAGATCACCAAATTTACACCAAACTAGGCTGCTTTAAATTATTTTTACCTGTTCTTCCCCAACAAAAGGACTCGCAGAGATCTTAGAGTTGAAAGCCCACTGATTTCCTCTATCTGATTATCATATAAATCTAAGAAAACAAGATGCTGTAGATTAGAAATATTCTGGATCCGAGTTATAAAGTTATGCTGAAAATTCAAGAGGCGAAGATGATCTTCCCCATCAATAATTGGGCACACCGTCAATTTTTGCCTGTAGGAGAAAAAAGAATATAGACACCCTTAAATAACAAATCAGTAATCTACCCTTCAATATTACTGTCTGAAATGAAAAAGGGCATTATCTTAATTAAGGTAATTAAGTTGACTAACTCAATTTTAAACAACAGTAAGATGCAGCAATGACTTTTATATTAAAAAACTTCACACCAAAAGGTAGCAGAAATGCTTTCAGAATTTTCAGAATGCTTCTTATGCAGAGATTGGCTTGTTACATAGGTATCTTGCACAATAACTAGCAGCTCCAAAGTTTCATATTGTGACCACACTATAAATTTTTAGTAAATACAATCTGCCAAGGTTGTAGTCAGACCCCACACAAACAGCTTGTTTAAATTAGTTAGATGTGAAATGTCTACATGTTTTTTTCTTTGGTTTCCAGCATTTTATTATTTTGTGTGTTTGTAGCCTAAATGTAAGTGTTAATACATAGAGTAAAAAAATACAAGAAGAGCTCCTGACAATGATTACTCCCATCTTCAGGCTATCTCTAAACTACCTCAATCCAACTGAGCTCATGACACTTTGGATTATGTAAACCTTAAATTTAAGAAGAAACAAGCAAACAAAAACAGCTCTCCCTCTCAAATAAAAAACTATGTCTTGACAATTAAAGATGCCTTTCAGATAACTAGGACCAAAAAAAGTTAATCCATCTGACTAAAACTAGATATACATTAGATTCTGAATTTCCATAGGTTTCTTGATTGATCTTGAGCTAGTTCATCTTAAGTTAGTTCTGTAACTTGAAAGAGAAAAATCCTAACACCTTGATACCTTAGATAACTACTGTACAAAAATACTTTAAAACATGTTGCGTTTTTACCATAAGGAGACTAATGCAGAATTTCTTGATTGAATTTGACACACCTCACTCAAATCCCAAACAAAAGCCACATAGACACCATGAACAACTCACCAACTACCTACCACAAAGGGCATTACTAAAACACTCATCGCTTCAGGCCATTAGACACAAGAGTTGCAAGTTACGATGCATGTAAGTCCTACATACAGAATGTGACAACTAAATAATCTCAAATACACCCTACTTAAAATATTACTCACCTTTCCAGGGTAAGCCTATCAGAGTTCAGGATTTTCTCTTCAGTTGTACGTTGCAATACAGGAAACGATGTTATTGATGAACTGCTCCCAAAATTTGTGTTATCTATCAGAAAGTCATACACAGAATATTTGAATTACTCCTTCAGAAAATCGTTCCATTAACTAAATAACATTAAAGGAAATAATTTTCTTAAGAAAAAAAAAATACACAGTGCATGAAACAGCACTTGGTCTCCATTCAGTGGTTCTATATATTGGCTCTTTCCTGTCATTTTTAGGTTACCACAATAGCCCTCCATTTCCTCTTTCAAAAGTATAACCATTTGCTTTATTTCTGACAGCTTGTGACAATTTGTCACACAGCAGATATCACATATTCTTTTGACAATAAAAATTCTATGATGTTTAAAGTAAGGATGTGTAACAGTTTCATAGCTTCAATGCCCGAACTTAAAGATAGCATCTAATCTACAGAAATTTTATTTTATAATATGTAGACATAGATACTACTATAAGCTAATGCATTTTTTTTTTGCAACAACACTGTCTACTAAATAGTAATAGAAAAAAAGAAAATTGGAGGCTAAAAAAAAATCCAAACCATACCGAACATTACCTTGCCTTCCTGAATAGTTCTTCTCCAGATCATGCTGCAGAAGTCTATTGTGGAAAGATGACTGCTCTTTATTTATCCTGAACTCAAACTGTAACACAATGTTACAAGGTTTAAGACATAATAAATGTAAAAGCTTTCAAACACTTCTTCAAATTGTGCAAGTGCTTAAAAGAATAGCAGAATTACACCATCTTGAAAGCAATATTCATTCCATTAGTATACAAGAAATCCTTACAAGAAAGGTCCAAGAATAACAGTGAAAAATGCAGACAGAAAAACACGACATCACTTATCAAATTTATAGCGCATTACATTATTATCCAGTGACTTTTATATAACCACTGCAGAATGAAATAAATTACCAAAAGACTACTGGATACATCGGAAAAAAAAACCATTAAGAGTAAACTGCTTGCTAATAAAAAAGGCAATTCCCATCAGCAAGCATACAAGTCAAGGGACACCATAAACTTGCATTAACATGTTATTACTTCGAAGAGAAAGAAAAAACAAACAAACAAAAACAAAAAACAAAAACAACAACAAAAAACACTTACCGGTTTGTTTTTATCTGTTATTGATGATGTCTGGATAACCAGCTGAAGACAGTTGTTAACCTACAAAACAGAGAGGAAAAAAAAAAAGAGAGGCATTTTTCAAAAACATGTTTTAAAAAGACTGAATGCAATATTTTTACAAATAAGGTAGTTTTAACAGTTTAGTTGGAAATTATCTTCCGGCTCTATTAAGCATACTTAGTCTGTCACAGAACTAAGCAGACTCCAGTGTCATAAAAACACTGAAAAAAAATAATTTCTTCCAGATATTGCCTTGATGATGGCATAAGTGTTTACTGTCAAATATGAAAATATCTTTTTTTTTTTTTTAAGGGAGGCATTACACTGACCTGTTAATTAGTTTAACAACTTAAAACACAGTAATTATGTATAAATAATAACACTTCCACCCGCAGTATTCAAGCAAACAGCTTCTTTACACGTATGTGCACGCACATATGCGCACGGACACACGGGCGCATCCATGCGGCTCCCCGCACACAGGCGCAGCGGGCGGTACCACGAGCGAGGCCGCCCCGCGCGGGCCCGGCCGCCGCCCCCCGCACTCGCACCTGCCCTCGCGGCCACGAGGCCAGAGGCGCCGCGCGGCCAGGGCAGGGACACGGATCCCTCCTCCT